>CM076580.1:728154844-728349803 GCA_034641835.2 Pinus albicaulis | reverse complement strand
CATCAGTGGCAGACTCTTCGCTATCGACAGTGGGGATTCATCATTGCCTCCTGATTGGTAGATTCTTTCAAGTGTTCGACTTCAACTCATTCATTCGCACTTGTTAGATTGTACTGGGGCACCTTGACACTCATTATCATTATCGGTGGGTTGTATCGCGTTGGTTAACGGTATACATCATTGACCGGTAATCCAACGATTTCTCACATGGTCGACTTCAGCTCATTTATTCCCATTGTGTAGAATTGTGCCGTTGTGATCGGTGAAGACCTCGGGTTGCATCAGCATTTCTCGGTTCACTTTTGACAGTCCTTTCAGTATCTGCCAGTGATGCCGTCCACCCTTATATGTTGCAGTTCAGCACAGCAGCATCTTATATGTTGATCCCCGAGTTGCGTGATTGTACCGTTTGATCCACCACTTATGATCCGGTACTTGGAGATTCAGTTACTTGATCAGACATCCAGTTGCACCATTTTTTGCTCATCTTTCTATATGTGATACATGGACATTGATTCAGACTTATATTTCCGGGCCCTGCTCAGATGATTCACTATGTACTTTCAGTTCAGTTATACTTGTATACATATTGGATCTATTTCAGTACTTTCTATATGATGTATTTTTGACTGAGCATGGTTATGCCCGCCTCAGCATGAGTTGACTCTCCGGTTTCTTTCATTGGTTTTTGGCAGGCTGAAATCTGGTGAAGTCCTCTCTTGTCCTTGCGAAGTTCTTTCTATGTGCATAATACATTTCGGCCATCATGTACCCCTTCTGACCTCATATATTAGGGGGAATCTGTTATAGCATCATTTCTCACCTTGACATGATTCATGATTGCTACATGGCTTTATGGGCACCCATTCCTACAGACTTGGACAAATTCACTTAAAAACAATGGAAAATCCTCCATACGCGACTATGCCCGTGTTTTTCCGCGTGTATACGCGAGTACAGCTAGACTTTTCCGCGTATGCCATTTTAATGATTAAAAAATATATAAAAAATCCCTAATTTCACGCTGGGTTGATGGTTACTCAGGTAGTTCAACCACCCCAGCCCGTGGCCAACTGTTTCCAACTGCCGAAACTACTTGGAGGGACTATAAAAAGCCCTCATGTGTATGGCCTAAGGGAGAGAGAGAAAGTATTGATATTATACTCTGTTGGTTCCCTATCCAAGTTTGATTCCCCGTGCCTCCTGCACTTTCCCAGTTCATTTCAGGAAACCCTTGTTTCCTTGAGATATACATCCCTTTATATGTTATCTCGTATGCACCTGTTTGGAAGGAGTCTTAGCGAGGCAAGGGCTGGACGGATCCGGACGACGGTCTGCGAAGGCCTTGGAAGGATCAAGTGATCTCTCCACTTACTTTTGTACGTACTATTTTATAATACAGAAGTATCATGATGTTCCCGAAATAAACGTGTTAGTGTATGCTTTAATGTATGAATAATATTTGTTATACAAGCATTCATTATGATTTATTTAATGTTTTATATGAATCTCACTAACATATAGAGTAGAAATATGCTGTACAACTTGTCCTTTGTGCTGGTTTCTTCTTGTATTTCAGGTTAAGGAGGAAGGACGGTTGCAGGGAGTTTGAACTCCACGTGGATCTAATTCAAACGTAGGACCAATGGGTAAACCTCTCATTCTGCTCTATTTAGTTTTTATGAATGTGCATGATCGTGTGAGTCTCTGTTAAGTAGTACGCCCCTGCTCTGTGGAGGTTGAATCCCAACCAACCTCTAGGGTGTTAAATCCCCGAAACAACTGTAGACTGAAGCTTGGAACCAATGCCGGATATGAGGAATGATGGATCAGATATCTCCCAAGAGCTACTCAAAATGGAAGAGAAGGAATTCCTGAACAGGAATCCCCTAGTTCTAAGCAGCACCGGCAATCTCAGCTAAACAGCTAAGAGAGAAAAAGTCTAAGCAGACATGGAAATGTAATACATAAGCTAACCTCCAAATGGATGCCATCCTCTTCCTTATAAACTAAGTGAGACTTCTCACCTTGGGTCCCACTCAATAGGGTTTCCACCCACACACAAACAATCTCCCTCCAAAACTGCATTGTACCTTCATTAGAGCCACTCCTCTAAACTGTGCTGTTTGATTTGGTCAAGGTTGACCACTTCAATTTGCCTCAGCCCTTTTCACACCTAAGGGTCTTCAATCCAGCTCACATATAGCTATCTAGGCTGAACCACATTCTCATTGAGTCTTTTATTTGCTGATCCACTCCTCCTACATTTATGTTGTTGACTTGGTCAAACTTGACCTTGTCCACATGCAAAATATCCCTGTTCACACATGAGAGTGTAAAATCCAGCTGGCATTATGATCCCCTTACACAACATGAGGGATTTTATCCTTATTTCTATAATGCATGGGTCTCCTCACCCTTTTATTCATCTCCTAAGTGACAATAGCAAAATTTAATATTCCAATTTGTTGCATGCAAATTTTGGAATATAACAGTTTGAAACTCTCCATGTTAAACTTACCCATTATCTCCTTTGCATACTTGCCTTGAGACACAAAAATTTCACCATCCCACTGCCATATTTACAATCAAAGGAAATAATGAAGGAGGCCCATATCCTTCATTTCGAACTCCCTTGCAAGATCCTCCTTGCATGAGTGTATCAGTTGCTCATCACAAGTCAAAATTAGATCATCAACATAAAGAAAAATGATCAATATCTTACCCTCAACCATAATCTGGTACAGGTTTGCATCTACTTCACTTTTGGTGAAGCCCAGTCTGGTGAAATAGCTATCTATCCGAGTTTACTAAGCATGGGGTGCTTGCTTCAGCCCATACATCGCTATTTTGATCCTGCACACATGCGACTCGCTGTTGAAGATCTTGAAACCCTTAGGCTGCTCTCTATACACCTCTTCCTCAATGATCCCATTGAGAAACATAGTTTTCACATCCATCTGATGCATGCGCCAGCCCATCTGCACTAAGAGTGCAAGGATGGATCTTATGGAATAGTACCTTGCGATAGGCGCAAAAGTCTCATCATATTTTATCCCCATGATCTGTGAGAAGCCCTGAGACACAAATCTAGCCTTGTATTTATCCACACTACCATCAACAGCTTGCTTTACCTTGTAGATCCATCTCTAACCTACCACTAATTTTTCGACCAGTCTTGGGGCTACCTCCCATGCACTGTTCTTGAAAAGGGAGTCATACTCCTCCACTATTGCATCAACCCAAGTATGCTGCTACAACAATTCTTGAAAGGAAGAGGGTTCAGTCACAATACATTTTCTCATAAGATCCATGTATCTAGTAAATCGATCAGGAGAATATCTTTGTCTGTGCTGTGAAATAGGGGCTCCTACATTCTGTGCAACATCAAGGCTCAACCTATTAACTTCTGTGGTGCACCTTCTTCCATTTTTGATGGATTTCTCTGCATGAGTTATTTCTTCCACTCCATGAACCTCCTCATGTGGCTGATCCACATATTGAGACTCATATTTGGGAACCAGCAGTTCCTCCTCTACATGCAAGTCTAGCTCCCTCTCAAGCGACAACTGCATGCCTTTCCCCTCATCAAATTTTATATCCTGTCGCACAATAGTCATTCTATTGTTTGGAAAATACACACGATAATTATGGGGTGTTTCTGTGTACCCCATAAAAATCCCAACTTCAACAGTCAGTTCCAGCTTCTTCTTGGCATCCTTGCACATATACAGATGATCCAAAAATATTAAACTTTGAAACATCAGGTTTCTTACCAGTGAAAGCCTCTTCAGGTGTACTCATGCCAAGTACTCTATGAGGACAATGGTTTTGCACATAAACCATAGTGTTACATGCTTCCTCCCACCAATGCATTGGTAGGTCCTAATCATGCAACATCACTCATGTTGCACCCACGATCGTTCTGTTCTTCCTCTCCGTGACCCCATTCTGTTGTGGGTTATGAGGCACTATGAGTTCTCTTCGAATTCCTTATTTTTTGCAGAAGTGCCTGAATTCGTTAGAGATGTATTATCCACCATTATTTCTCCTAAGAGCCTGTTAGCACCCAATCTGAACCTCAGGCTGAAAAAGGCAAATCAGGGTAACAACTAAACCACGCTCAGCCTTGTAGCTAGCCCTACAAGGACAGGAGAGGGCTCTCTCCGTAGAATAGATATTCAATAAAATGGTAATTAACTGATTTTAGGCTAGGTATATAAATGGGAAAAAGAGTTTTGATGAATTACTGAAATTTCAGGGATATATGGGACAAGAGGACAGTATGAACTGAGGGATTAAATCGAGATACAAAATATTTCATAGGGCAAGATAGGCAGGAGGTTTAGCAATCAAGTCTAAATAAGATGAAATGGAAAGACTGTTGAGAAGTTGAAAAGGGCATAATAAATGAATCCTTTTCAAACAGAAGAAAATACACAGAGTATGAATGATTCCCCAAGGCAAAGCATATAAAATGGATTCTACCTTTCTAACTTGAAAACATTCAACTGGAGATGTTAATGAATGAATGGTGTAACATAACAATGTACATATGAAACATAAAGGAGAAACATATGCTAAAACTCATACCACATGGATCCCATAAATCAGAGCTGCATCACTTTATTTAATTCCCTGCCAAACTGTACAACGGAGCCCAGAGTTCACTGCCACACTATTCCCCTACTTCTGAGTTTTTAGACCTCAGACTTTCCAGCCTTTACAAAATATTAGCATTTACAATAAATAGACAGATTTTACAGGAATACAAATCGATGGGAAGAGGAGAAATCGCAACTGAAGATGGAAGGCCAAAAGCCAACGGTCTCTCGGCGAAGGGAGAGCTGCGTTACATAATTTCATTTGAAATTCTATGATACCAAATGAAAAGGCGAAACCTGTAGCGTGAATCATCTCTGCAATGTAACCGAAAATGTGACTGTTACAACCTAGGTTCTCAGCCTCTCACTGTTCGCTTTCCATTATTTCTTTAAATAAAACTGCCTTTTCTTATAGAACGCTGATAAATTGAACTTATGCCTTTCGTGAAGGGAACTGTGATTTAAATGGGAAGAGGGAAAGGAAATGGAGGCGGGACCCACATAAATCACAATCGGAAATCGGGTGGAGGAGGGATATATAATATATAGTGGATAAATGAAATCGCAATCGGGATCAGAGGAGAGCGGAGAGATATATATAATGCAGTAATCGCAATCGCAATCGGAGCGGAGGGCACGGCGGAGTGACGTAAAACAGATATGCGATGCGATGGGAGGAAGGCCTTTGTAATATACGAGTATGACCAAAGTTTCAGATTAACAAAGGACTGGGCCTTTTATATGTGAATTGGGCGGAAGTATTATGGTGGGCCCGAGGGATTAATCGCAATCGCAAATCGGAAGGGGAAGGTAATCGTGATCGGAACAATCGGGAGGGGAGTTGCGATTGAAAAGTTCCGATTAGCGGAGGATCGTTGGATTTGGACGAGGAGATCAACGGTGGAGGGATGATCGGGGGGGGGGGTTGATCGGAGGGGGACTTATGGAAGCACCGATTGCAATGGTGCGATTGGATACAGGCCGTCCGATTGGCGGGGAAGATCGACGGTGGGGAGATCAATCGGAGGCGGGATTTAAATGGTGCGATCAGCGGATCGGAGGATAGTGTGATTGAGCAATCGGAAGGAGATGCGATTGGAAAGTTCCGATTTAACAGAGGACCGTTGGATTGAATGAGGAAATCAACAGAGGAGGGGTGATCGGGAGTTGGCGATCGGGAGATCGGAGATATGTTTGCAATTGGGGTAATCGGAACATATTGCATATTGCGATTGTGATTAAAGAGCGGCGGGGTTTATCATATATATGACATAAAATTTATTTCTAAATTTTACGGGGTGAAAAGGGGAAGTGGTTAAGGGGCGGGGCTTTATAATATGAAGTTCTTTATTATAAAGTCCTAAGGGTCATGGAGGGGAAGTGGTTTTATAATCAAATCGCATATGTATTAAAACAATTTATGATGCGATTTTGTAATCGGAAAGGGGTAAAAAAGGGGTTTTTTTTTTTAAAGGGGTATAAAACTTTAATAGAACAAAGTTTAAAGGAAAAATGGGAAATAGCGGGTATAGGGAATTTTACTTCACTTAAGCATAAAATTCAATCCAGAAGTCAGTTTCGAGAGTGTAGTATACCGTTGGAAAGCTCTTTCCGAGCTCTTTCTGATGGATCTGCTTTGAAGATGATCTGGTGCTAAACATGCTGCGAAAAACTTCTCTGAAAGACAGGGTCATCATTTTGTGGAGATAATAGCTTTTGACTTGTGGCTGAAAGGCAAAGCATCATGTTTTCACCTCAAAACAGGGTTTTGAGGTGAAAATTACATCAAGATGAATAAAATGTCTTCTTTGATCGTCCTGGTGCTATGATTTGAGTTTATTGACTTCCTCATGACCTTTCTGATCTTTATTTGACACCTGACTCATTAATTTAACCATGATGAGACCTTAGAGACTAATGAGACCCATCCTATGACCTACTGATATGATTTTGGGAATGAAAGTGACTAATGACTGGCAGACCATAGGGAGGAAAATCAGTAAGTACCTCATGAGGGAAAACTGATAAAAATTACTACCATCAATGAATCCATGACCTAGCGGAATCGTGAAATTGATTATTATGGGACTCCTAATATGCAAATGCAAAAGAGCAGTTTTGATCACTGATGGAAGTACGACTAGACTGACACTAACAGAGCCTTCACTTTCTTCCCCGACTCTTTCTCCACCAATTCCTTAAACTCACAGAACTTAGAGAATATTTGATCTTTCTTCTGCATGAAGAAGATCTAGCATTTACATGAAAAGTCATCAAAAAATATTACATAGTACTTATGTTTTTCTATTGAAGCAACCTAGAATGGTCCACACACATCTGTGTGACCTCTCTCAAGGATCCCCGAAGCATGATTCTCCTTCTCATGAAAGGTGGACATTACATACTTTCCCATAGTGCAACCCTTGCGCTGATCTAACTGAGAAAGTGTTCCCATTGGAAGTCAAGTAGAAATTTGTTGCATGGATTTCAAGGCTCCATGATGAAGATGGCCCAATCGCCTGTGCCATAATTCACCCTCATCCCGACTCACCACTTTTTCTGCCTTGCCCATCATGGTAACATAACCATCTACCTCCATCTTGTAGAGATTCTTAACTCGAATCCCTATCCTCTTGGTTTGAACCGTTGTTTTATGTCGCAGGAAAGATTTTCCATCACTAAAAACAACATCATAGCCTCCGTCCTCCAACACTGCAACTGAGACCAAATTTTTCTTCAGACCTGGTACATGCATCACATATTTTAATTGAAATGGCTTACCTGAATCCCTTTGAAAGGTAATGGTACCAATCCCGATAGCACTATATTGTCTGTCATCGCCCATCTCAATATGCATATGGAGATCTTTCTCCTCCAAGTCACTGAAAAGTTCCTTATCTCCCGTCGTGTGAAAGGAAGCACCACTATCAAAATACCACACCAATCCCAATGCACTTGACACCATGCATGAAATCAAGGAGAACTCAAGCTCAAATTGTGATGCAAGGGCCTCACCAGTTGCAGCTCCAACAACCTTCTTATTCTTCTTCTTTTGTGTATAGTTAGTAGCAAAATGCCCATGTTCGTGACATTGGGACATGTCCTGCTTCTTGCCTTTGCACTCAAATTTTGAAGGAAATTTCTTCCCTTTCCCCTTCCTTGCCTTGGAAGCCAAAGCAAAATACTCTTCATCCTCATTCTTAGATGAAGATCCATCTCTGGTGTTCTGTCTAAACTCCTCCAACACCAAATTTGACACAGTCGTTCCCAATCTAGAAATTTTTCCCTTCTGTTGAAAGCGTCTTGATAACTATGCCAACTCTTAGGAAGTCCTAGGAGAGACAAGCTCACCAAATCATCATCAATGACTGTTATTCCCACACTCCCCAGTTCATCTCGACATTGGAAAAACACTTTGAGATATTTTGGAATGGTGTCACGCTTTTCCATCTTGATATTCCTGAGTTTATCTTTGAGCGCCAATTTCCTATGGTCGCTACTGCTTGGAATAGATCCATCAAAGCCTTCCACATAGCATATGGTGTGGATTTCCCATGGAGGCTTGAGAAAATGTGGTCTCGTACTCCCTCCAACAAGATCCTCCTTGCCTTTGCCACTTTCTTTTTCGTTGCATCAAGATTGGCAACATCTGCAACATTTGGCTTAGGAACATCTTTGTCAATGAATTCCTTCAAGCCATTATCTTCGAGTACTGCCTCCATCCTGTCCTTCCAAGAAATGTAGTTCGAGCTACCCTCGAGTTCATACTCTAACCTCAAGCCATTGAAATCCATTTCGATCTTGAATCAACTGTAGCACCAAGAAAGACTTTCTCCAAATTCGAATTCTATCCAGTCACAAACTCAGCTCCTGCTTCACTTCTGCAATTTCCTGTGCTTTGATGCCATGTAGAAATTATACAACAAGCATGTATATCTTGGATTCACCCAATATAAAAATGTGCTAAAGTTAAATACTGAATCGCTACTACAAATCTTTTGCGGAATTAAAAACACAATCTCTAATCACATGAACATGAAGAAAGATCAATCACAAACAACACAGATAATTTTTCAGGGAAATATTACAGCTAAAAACCCCACTATCTTCTATTATATATTAAACATGGATCATGAACAATTACATACAAAAATATTCTCACAAGAGCCCTCAGTACATCAGCTAATTGTCTCACACTGTCATACGAAACTTGGAAAATTCCTTAGCCAATTTAATGCCTCTAGATAGCCTACCTTGCTTACGCAATCCCTGCAGAATGCAATCCCTAATTAAATGCAATCCGGCCTGCATTGACTGCGAAAGTATCATTGGCACATCCAATGAGTGTTTTCTTGCATGTGTGCAAGCAGATAATTTCACAACAAATAGTCAACCTCCCTTTCACCTAGAACTCAACTGGGTATCCACTGGATCTGACATGTATGCAGCTAATAATAGTAAATCCTCAGTTGCATGTGAGATCACTGATTGTGAATTAATTAATATTTAATTCACTAGATCTCTCACTAGTGTATCTTTAGTTACAACTAGCACAAATGAGTTTAAATCACTTAAGTTAAACTGTTTGCAATTTGCACCAACTCATGCACCACTACACTTCGAACTTTGTTACAACTAGAATTACTCTGCATGTCCCACCAACCAACCTTTAACTCGAAATTCACTAGCTAAGTGAATTTTCGAATTCAATTAACTATTTCAAGTCCACATTGAGAATATATTATAGTTTAATTTCCATCTAAATTAAGGGATAATAAAAATAGACATGGACCCAAAAATAGCCCTATGGGCCCCACCCTAGTGTAGGTGCTTAATGAAACTAGGTGCTTAATGCACTAGTGTGGGTGTTGAATCTTCTTGTTGAATCTCAACAACGCAACATAGCTTGGCAGCCGCGAGAATGGGGCCGCTTCGACCACATCCTCCTCTCCTTCCTTAATGGTTTCAGGGACCTTATACATAGGTCTTTTTAGCTTCCCAGTCGTAGTAGGGTGCGACTTTGGGGTCTTTTCTTATGGAGATTTGCACGTTCCAAACGACCTCCACTGATTAGACTTGGAGGGCGTAGGTGTTTCAAAAACGGGGACCTCAATCGCATCAGGGTCATCTCCAGGTCTTGTGGCTGTCATACTGTTAGGAATAGTGTATCCCAACCCTGCTCAGCACAACACGTCTTTGAACCCTGGATCCAAACCAGACATAGACACATAAAATACAACGAAAATTAGGGAGCTCAAAGCAAAGAATATACTCAGAAACCAAAGGGAACTTTTGTGACCCCATAGGTCATATTTATACTTGTGGAGCACCTTTGATGCAGGAGCATCAGAGCCAAATTTCATTATTTAATTATGTAATAAGGGGGGTGAGACATTTTAATTATTCTATTAATTAAATTGCTTAATTTTAATAATTAGGAGAGAAATTATAAATGTGAGGATTTTTTGTAAATATCCCTTAAATAAATAAGGATATGAGTGGAGTTAATTTAGGTAGATAATTTAGGGATGAGAAATTCCATAAATGGCACTTAGTTGTGTCCAAAATAAGATTAATCTAAATTATATTTTAAGTTGAGATTTATGAGGAGAAAATTATGGAGTGGAAAAAATTATTTTTGTATAAATATCTAGCTTATGAGAGTGAGAAAAGAGAAGAGTGTGAAGTAAGGAGTACAAAGAATTAGAAAGATGGGTTGAAGGGTTGAGAGCCAAGAGGCCGCCCAATGTAGCATTTGGCCTAAGAATTTTTCTACTTTAAATGTCAGCATTTTTTTTTGTATGGCTCTCTTTCTCTTTATGCATATTTTTATGTTATGTTTAATGAAGAATTGAGAATTTTAATACTGGGTGAAGAAATTTGTGTTTATATGCTAGGATTCTTATTTAACTCAGAACTCCTGCATCATTTGGTATCAGAGCCCGACTTAGGCTTGAGATGGAGTGTGGGATCGTGATGCAAATGCATTGGTTGCTAGTGTTGTTTGAAGAAGTCGAAGCATGAGTGTTCATGTCACTGCACATAGCGGATGCGTGTGAGAGAGAGGAGTGTTGGAACAAGCTACAATAGTGACTAGTTATGCGGCCAACGTATGATGGAGAATGCACCCCATAGCAGAAGACATCCATTTAGAATTGGGAAAGGTAATGATTTAACAACAAAGAAATTGGATGCATTCGATGAAAAAATCTACGTCTTGAGCTGGAGTTGCTGCCAGCCTTAATCGATGGTTCGATTACTGAACGGTAACCTGGGTTGCAGCCATAATTATATGACAGAAATCGGCCAGTGTATCATTGCGTTGTTGTGAGACCACAGGAGTTGTGATTTGATCGTGATCAGGCCACCAGCGTGGAAGCACAACCGTGCTCATACTTTGTGACCTCCGGCGTTGTGGTAATGTATATCAGTCCTTTAAACTAGCGTAGAGCCATCGCTAAGTTGTGTGGATTGAAATAGAAATTTTGAAACCTTTTGCAGCGGCATAATTTGATCACAACCTGTGGAATCATATAAATGAACAAGTAATTCAGCGTAGTTTTCAACTAGTTTGGAATTATATTTGAAATTATGTTTGGTCATGGTTATGTTGACTGTTGTGATACTTGATGTGGCCAACCGTTTCAAACATAACGTAAAGTTATGTTTTTCTACCACCAATTACAAAAGCCAATTTTGATAAAGTTAACTCCAATACCTGAACTATATTGCTGGAAAGATAACTCTATGCAAGCAATGGCTAGGTGTAGATTGGATAGAGTGCTACACGAATATGGATTACCTGTTAAATGACTGCGTAGTGATTGATTTCCATGAAAGGGTGAAGATGTGTACTCAATCAGCTGGTGCTACATCATTGGGGGCCTTTCACAAGTGCCAACACTATTGACTGGAGAAAACACTAGCGTAAGTTGTGCTAGCAAAGCGGTGAGCCAATATACTTCCACGTCGACATTGATGCTTGTAGCAAAGGTTACAAACGTGAAAGTAGAACCTTTCCTTTAAATGAAGATGATATACATGTCGACATATTCAAATAGAAAGTGTAAATGTTTTAATTAAGTGGATGTATAGGGGCTTATAACCATTAGTTAAAAGAGAAACAAATTCCGCTTAAAGAGTTTTATCTTGGAATTAAAGTTCAAACTTGTATAAAATGTGGGTGTGTGCGGAGATTTGTTTTTTTTTTCCAAAAGACCAAAAATACACTACTGATGTGTGCAAAAGAGAATAAAAACTTTGGGACATGTTGTTAATCAATTTTTTTATTCTAGAGCCAGTAAATAGACTCCTGATTAAATCTACAAATAAAAAGAGGAATGCATTTTGTATGCAAATAGTGAGTATAAAGTGGTTAAGACTGCAAAGAAAGAGCTGCATCCGAGAAGGATTTGGGTTTGAAATGCATCAATGAAATAGCATTTATAACTATAGAAAATATGAATTGGGCGAGTGGCGCAGCGGAATTATGAGTCAAGGGCAAAGATATTTTATATATCTTTCATTCAACATGATTATGATAATAGATAAGAAATGTGGGTATAAAAAATAGATTGATTGAGATAAAGGAACTTGGCTTAAAATTAAAGGGGAGAGTGTGCGTACTTTGAAGGTTGCTAACATTAATTGTTGGGAAAATATTTATGTTAGAAATTTGTTGGAAAAAAATTTAATTGTTTGGGAGAGATGGTTGGAGAATGGACCTTGCACATTCATAGTAAGTCTGTAGAGACTTGAATGTATTCCTAAAAGAATACGCGAGAGAAGGGTTGGATCATTTCAACCACGAGAAGATTCAAGGTAAGTGCTCATTGAATGAATAAATATTCATTGAGCAGGGGTATTTTAAAAATCTGGATGATTAAATTTCCATACTTGAGAGGATAATCTTTTGTAAATGTCATGAAAGAGTTGCAAATGCGGAAGTTTAAATTAATGGAAAATGTAATAATCCTGGGTGATATGAAGGCAAACATGCATGTTTATATGAGGAGGTTTATATGCATAGTCTGATGATTTATTATGCATAATGTGGATTCTTCACAGTTTTGGTTAAGTCATCTTGGACCAAAGCCTGTAGTTGGGAAAAGAAGAATTCTTTTGATGGGTAATTGAAAATATAAATTGCTTGATGTTGTAAACCTTTGTTTTTACCATCATATGATGACATTTAAGAAGGTGATATTCAGGATGAACACAATGTACGAGTTGTACATCGAAGAGGTTGCTTCTTCTCTGCACACATGTAAAGAGATGTGAATTGATGTTATATGGTGCATAAAAATGCAGGGAAATGTTTGCATTAAGATGACAAGCTTGTGAACATGTGAGTATTTACAGTGAAAAAGATGGCACAGAAGAATGGAAACCAGAGAGTTGAGACTGTAGAGAGAGAGGTTTATTAATAACCTTAACAGGACATAAGGTATGATAATTCAGGAAGGTATTTTTAAATATTGAAGATTGAATGGTTTATTTATTTTCACCTTAAAATAAATCTTGGAAAACCTGAATTGCAATTTGACTAAAGACTTCAGTATCATGAGAAATGATAAGGCAGATTGATGATTTTTCATAAGAATGAAGTGTGAAAGAGGGTGAAGATTTACATCCTAAATGTATTAGGGGTGTATGTTTATTGAAGAATTGTATAACTTCAATTAAGTCAAAATATCCACTATCATTGTTATTGGGACAAAGCTTGAAGTGAAAACAGATGTTAGAGTCAAATGAAAGTTTGGATATTTTTGAATTGAGATTGAGTATTTTCATCCAAAATGAAAAATTGGTGTAAGTATGAAGTCAAAGAGTTGTAAGATAGGTCCAAAGTTTGAATGTAATTGGGTGCATGATCGGCGGAGCTCGACACCCAAAGAATTGGTTATTGTAACACATTAGTTACTAAAGTGTTGTTTGCAGCAAGAGGGTTGCCAGAGATTGGTTCCAAGATAGAGAAACAAGAGAAGCCAAGCACAGGAAGAGAACTTGCATTTTGATGAATGGAAAGTGTGAAGGATTGCTGAGAAGTGGATTAAATGAAGTCAACATGTGAACAGATGCAGTTCACAAATAAGGGGAAGATGACTATTGATAGTCATTTCCGAAGACCTAATGAAGACCACAGCAGAAGGAAGAAGAGGAAAAGTGCCAAGGTAAGTGGCATGTGTGAACAGTTGAAGAATGAGGAGTACAAACGAGAGAAAGCTGAGATAAGAATTCACCTTGAATTGTTAATGGAGTTGTTGCGGGAAAATGTGAAAAACCAGACATATGGTTGGACCATGAGAAAGAAGGTGAAATGGCAGAAGCTACACACAAAGAGGGAAAAGTAGGTAAACATGCAGTTGATGGAAGAGCTGAGGAAGCTCGAGTAGATGTTGAGTTGTGAAGAACTCAGAGAGGCTGAGTTAAAAATGGATGTTTCCATTTGTGGTCCAGAACAGTGTGAAATTCTGGGTGAAGAGATCAGTGAGGAAGATCTCATGAACTATTGAGATAGTTTAGAAGCATCTGAAGATGTGTTCGCGAGAGAAACAGATGAGGCCATGAAGCCTTACATTTTTTCTCACAGTTTATGTATGTTTGCAGGATGTGCGAAAGACGTTGAGTAGTCTGATGGAACTGTCACAAAGGAGAATGAAACTTTTGAGGTAAAGTCTAGTAGAGAATTCCTTTCAGAGAAGGAAAGTGTTGATTGGTTACAACAGGAAGAAATCATAAATGAATTCTTGTTTGGGGTAAGACAACAAGTCAAAGCTGTTATCGAACAGGAACAAAGTGGAAATGCCGAAGAAAAATTCCAAGGAGGTAAACAAATGTATTTGTTTAATGAAATTGCTGACAAAATTTTACAATCTAATGATGTTGGAACCAGGACAACTCAGGAAGATTTCCAGAGGAAGAGTGAAGGTAGTGATGAAGTGCTGAAAAGATTTCGTATGGAAATCGAGTTTTTGGAACAATGGTTGAAGGAACCTGATGGAGAAGAAAAACTTCCAAAACATGATCCAGAAGAAATTACAGTTACTATGCATGATAGAGATGAAATGTTTTTAACATTTATGGAGTTGAATGAATTTTATAATTTTTAAATAATGATGTAATTGTAGGTACATTAAACGATATTAACATATATGATGTCGAAATCAGAGAAATCGAGTAGAAGTTATTTGGCATTGAGATGGAAGATCAGAAGCAGCAAGGAAGTTGTGTCCGTAGAGACATAAAGGAGACAAAAATATTGATCCAGCAGGATGGATATGGAAGCAGCCAACAGTTCAGAACAGAATCTATTGAAGTCTAGAAAGTTGATGATGGGAGATTGATGCCTGAAGCATCAAAAGATACCAATAGGTCTTACCTTTTTAAAACTAACAATTTGTTGGTGAATTCAAGTACAGTACCAGATGAGAGGGTTGTTACTATAAAAGCAATCCAAGACTATAGTTGTAGTCAAGAAAGAGTTCTTGATTATTCTCCATTGCAGAAAGTTGAGAATTCAGCTCAGTTGGAGACGACAAGGTTTGACAGAGAGGAATTACTCCGAGGAATTGGCGAAAGAAAGTGTTGGAGAAGCCGATGGAATCCGATCGACAGAGTGGACGATGAGTTATCAAATCGAGTTGATACTTCGAAGGACCAACGACAGAACAAAGTATGGAATCCCGGAGGGAGCAAGTCATCAGGACTTGTGCTGTCACAATATTACAGAAAAGCGACGAACCTCATAGACAAGAGTCTATGAAAAATTCTCTACTTGGGGATTCTGATGCAGGAGCATCAGAGACAAATTTTCATTATTTAATTATGTAATAAGGGGGGCGAGACATTTAATTATTTTATCAATTAAATTGCTTAATTTTAATAACTAGGAGAGAAATTATAAATGTGAGGATTTTTTGTAAATATCCCTTAAATAAATAAGGATATGAGTGGAGTTAATTTAGGTAGATAATTTAGGGATGAGAAATTCCATAAACGGGACTTATTTGGGTCCAAAATAAGATTAATCTAAATTATATTTTAAGTTGAGATTTACGAGGAGAAAATTATGGAGTGGAACAAATTATTTTTATGTATAAATATGTAGCTTATGAGGGTGAGAAAAGAGAAGAGTGTGAAGTAAGGAGTGCAGAGAATTAGAAAGAAGGGTTGAAGGGCTAATATCCAAGAGGCCGCCCAATGTAACATTTGGCCTAAGAATTTCTCTGCTTTAAATGTCAGTATTTTTTTCTGTATGGCTCTCTTTCTCTTTATGCATATTTTTCTGTTATGTTTAATGAAGAATTGAGAATTTTAATACTGGGTGAAGAAATTTGTGTTTATATGATAGGATTCTGATTTAACTCAGAACTCCTGCATCAGCCTTCAATGGCTCCTTGTGCATTAATGAGTCTCCATTACTGACAAAACGGTCCCAAATCTGGAAAAATCCCTTCATTAAATGCAACCTAGATGCTCCAAAAATGGTAATAAATATGTTTGTTCCAGTTTTACTATTCCAACAACTAGTTTTTGACACCTTTGCGACCCAATCAACCTCGCGCAGCTACCACGCGTGTGTCGCACCTTACTGCGCATTCTCCATCCCATTTGCGCATGTCTGATACTCCGGCCATATAGTCATTTGGTAGGCACAGGGTCATCCCTATATGGCTTTAGACGACTACTATTGACATACCCAGGAAGGTATTCTCCGCCCAATGTGGCCCGGTGCACTACACCTCCATCAGTGATTTCCTTAACAACATAGGCCCTAGCCAATGCATCTTCAACTTCCCAGGGTGGCGCACAAACTTGTTGTCATACAGTAAGAAAAAATCATCCTCCTTGAACACCTTTTTCCTGATATGCCTATCATGCCATGCTTTTTCACACGATTTTTGAACGTGCTTGTAATAATTTGCAATAAAACGATCTTCTTCCAGATAAAATAACTGCGACAACTGGGCTTCCAGTGCATGTTCTTCAACCATATTGGTGAATGTTACAATGCACAGACTAGGAAAAATGAACTCTATTGGGAGCACAAATTCTTGCCCATAGACCATCCTGAAAGGTTTCCTTCCATTCAACTTCTTGCAAGTGGTCCTATATGCCCAGAGAACTGTTGGCACTTTCTCATCCCAATCATTTTTGTTAGGATTGCATACCTTGTTAAACGCAGTCTCCAGTATCTTATTGAATGCTTCAACCATGCCATTTTCCTGAGGGTGATAAGGAGAGCTCTTCTGATGACGCATCTTGAATCCTTCTATCAAGGCTTCAATGGTGTCATTTACAAAATGCATACCCTAATCTCTTATCAGAATCTTAGGACAATCAAATCGAGTCACAATATTCTTAAATATAAACTACGTAGTTGTATCAGCAGTACAATCCTTCATTGGTTTGTCTTCATCCCATCTGGTTACACTATCAATCATAGTGATAATGTAGTGCACACCAATCTTCCTACCTGGAGGGTTAATAGGTCCCACGAAATCTATAGCCCATTTCTCAAAGTCTTGCAACACAATCTGTGAATGCAAAGGCATCTCGTCTCTATGTGAAGGCTTCCCTATCCTCTGGCATACATCACATGCATGACAATGTGCATAGGCATCACTGTGCAATGTGGGCCGCCATAACCCAACTCACAAAATCTTCTGCACAGTGGTCTTTCCTGCATAATGACCACTGATAACCCCTCCATGAGCTTCATTTAGGATTGCACATCTCTCATACTCCAGGAAATATCTTCGCAGAACCTCATCTGCACCCATTTTATACAACTTTCCAACATTAATGGTGAATTCTATTGTGCGCGCCACGAGTTCTTTCTTTTGCTGAATGATATATTCATTAGGTGCACATCTAGTAGTCAGAAACTGGATGATATCAATGAAATGATCATCAAACACCTTTATTTCAAATAACTGTGCATATGGAAATCAATCTTCAAATTTTGTAGGTTCCTCACCCGTTTCAATGCATGACAGATGCTCTAGCCCAACATTCAATTGTCTTGGTTTTACCATAATCTCAAAATCATATTATTTTAATAACAACAACCACCTGTAGATCTTCCCCCCCAACACAGTCTTGTTAACTAGGTACTTCAAAGAAGAATGATCAGTGAACATCTTAATATGGCCTCCTAGCTGATAGTGGCATAATTTATGCAACACATACACTATTGTTAGCCCCTCTCTTTTCGTGGTTGAGTAATTCTTCTCTGCGCTTGAGAATTTTTGGCTTGCAAAAGAAATAGGATGATCAATTTCTCCCACCCCTGGCTGCGCTAATATAGCTCTGAGCCCAATACAGGAGGCATCCACATGTACATGACACACCTTTGACCAATATGGGAAGACTAGAATGGGCGTAGTGACCATATTTTCCTTCAACAACTCAAAACTCTTTTGACAGTCTGCATCCCAGCAGAACGTTGCATCCTACTTGAGCATATTTTCCATGGGCACAATTATCAGCGCATAACCCTGAGTAAACTTCCTATAATATCCAGTATGCCCTAATATTGAGCGCAACTGCTTAATATTCTTAGGTACCTCGAAATTAAGTATGATTGCAATCTTTGTAGGATCCATCACCAATCCTTGCTGGCAGACAATGTGTCCTAGAAGTATTCCAAACGGTACATAGAAGATGCACTTATTCAAATTCAAGGAAATCTGATACTTCCTACAAGTATCTAGCATTAAGCGCAGATTGGACACATGCTTCTTTAGCAGCACAAACACAGTCCAATCATCAAAATATACCTCCAAAATCTTGTGCATAAACTCTTTAAAAGTAGCAAATACTACGCGCTAGAAAATGGCAGGAGCATTCTTCAATCCAAAATGCATGATTGTATATTGGAAGGATCCCCATTCAGTAGCAAAGGTTGTCTTACTCCTATCTTTTAGCGCTATCTGGATCTGATGATATCCTGAAAACCCATCTGTGAAGGAATAAGCTTCTTTTCCTTCAACATTATCCAAAATTTCATCAAAGAAGGCAGCCAAGAATGGATCATGCACACATGCATCATTCAGTTTGCGCAGATCTACACAGATCTTGATTTCTCCCTTGCTCTTCTTATCCTGCACAACCATTGGACTTACCCAGTCAGAATCTTCTACAGGTTTAATGATGCCTACAACAACCATTTTTTCCAATTGTTCTTTCACCTTCTGCTTATATCTTGGGTTCAGTCTGTTTGGTCATTGTTTTACAGGACTCGCATCAGGTTTCAATGTGATTCTCATAACTCCAAGTTCCCCAATGATTCCTTTCAACTCTGAAAACTTTGTAGGGAACAAATATTGATATTTTGTTAGCAAATCAACAACCTTTCCTATTGTATCATCATCCCAGTAGTCTCCAATCTTTGCCAACCTAGGTTTTTTTTTTCAGTTCCAATATTCACCTACCTAAGATTCAGGGCCTTTGTCACATCTAGCGAAGTGCTCAAGGGCCCAGCCACTACGTGCTGTCCCTCAAATTAAGGTATCATAATATTCCTTGGATTCTCTTCATTATCTTCAATGGTCAGTTTCCTTCAATTCACAATAGATTTCATCTGCGCATCCCAGGTTGGTGGAGCGCACTCGATTGCAGGCTTTGTCATATTAAAGATGACTTCTTGAATATTATGAAAATATTGGCCAACCATATCAAATCCACTCTCAAAGTTAAATTTAAGAACAAAACTCTCTGTCAATGCAAACCATTCACTAGTGCCTATGTGTAGCTCTGTATCCAAATACCATTCAATAGGCACCTTTCCCAATGTGTGAATAAACATATGAACCCATTCAGGTCTTGGTTCTACGCCCCATACCTGATTCCATCTTGCCAAATCTCTGTGCATATCTTATTTTCCAGAGTACACATCTTCCATCTCAATGACTGGAAATTCAAATTGCGACCTCATCATGTGCACACATTCCTCCCAGTTTCCCATGTTTTCCTTGTGAATTTCCCACCATCTTGCTGGAGTAGCGCGCAAGAAAAGATCCAAAGCATGGAATCTTTGTCCTTTAGGGACAGTCCTTTAAAGTTATCCTATAAACATGCTTATATCAGTCAATCCATCATAGTTTGACAAATCACGTACCTCAGACATTATACATCGCAAAGATCGGTTCACGCGATTAAAGCACCCAGAGTCTGAAAAAAAAGAGTTATCCTTCTCCCACTTAAGATTTCCATCTATTTTTGGATTAATCTAGTCTTCCTCGTGCAATGTCAGCCTATAGATTTGATCGATATCATCCTTAGCGCACACTGGTTTAGTATACCTTTGTCCTTCTGTCAGATCTAGAGGAATGATTAACCTGACTCCATTGCTCTCAAATTCCATCATCCTTTTCTTCAGATATATAACACCATCCATGTCAATTTCCCAATCCAATCCTAGCAGCACAGGATAGGAATCAGTATCATCTACAATTTGAATGACCTCAAAGTCTGCCATCACCTTAACACCCTTTATACTAACTACAAATTGTGACAACCTCCCTAAAGGAATGATCTTCTGCTGATTGCCATGCACAGTTGACTCGGTAGACCACTCCAGATTTGGCTCTCCCATGCACTTCCATGTTTGCTTAGGTAGAAAATTAGCATCTGATCCCAGATCTAGAATAACTTGGTCCATTTCATAAGCACCAATATGCGCGGTCATACGCATCTCCCTACCCGTTTTCTTCTTGTTCTTGTATATTTTGTTGATTGCTCATTGTTCTATCATCAGATGTTCCTTCTCTGCACAATTATTTATCAAAGCCTCAAGATTTTCAACTACCTTCGTGTTGCACAACAAATTTATACATGCTTGTAGAAATGGTTTGATCTCTTTATCTCCTCCTGCTTCCTTCATCATTCTTCCCGATGTTGATGCACTTCCTTCTGTAAATTATTTTCGTGCTTCAATGAAGGTCTCCTTCACGTGCTGAATATTAAAGCCTTCCTTGTTTTCAGGTACTTTACTGATCCATACATCAGTGGCTAGTTGCTTCCATTTATCTTCACTAGTGGCTACGCCGCTCCTAGTCACCACATTCAAACTGGGATCCTCTTCACGAGTTTCATCACGAACCATCTGAATATTTTACATTGGAGTTTGCTTCTCCTTTACCTACATTTTAGCAATCAAGACAAGACAATATTCTAGGACATGATAAAATTGTCTACAGTACCTATAGGATTGTCGTGCTAGATTTGTACATTTGCATGCATAATTCCCAGCGTCTCCACAGTTGTAGCAAATGACTTGTCCTCTTCCTCAGCATTTTCCTCTGCCTTTAAATCCTCCACACCCAGAAGGGGATGCTAGCGATGTAGCCTCAACCTTAATTCTATATATTTCAACTTTATCTAACATCATATCATAAGTGTGACAATGCTCCTCATCGTGCCCTATTGACGAACAAAATTTGCAAAAAAACTACTTCAATTCAAGTTGATACTTTCTGATCCTTGGGCAAGAATCTGTGTCATGTAATCCAAAAATTTGACAGATTGTGCACCACACTGGAGTCTTCAACGAACTATGACCTCCAGCATTCAAATAATTGTTGAAGACAGGACGCTGATCTTTATGGTGCCCAAAAGCTTTACATTTTATACACCACACCTTTAGGTAGACCTCCTTACCCTTGTCCTTGTGCAGGCTTTGATTTTCAAAATGCATGGATTTCAACTGATTCTGAATCTGTTGAGTTCCTAGCACAATAGGTGTTTGGGTAGCCTCCAATTTCATTGCAACCTCCACAGCCTCAGCTTGTGTGGTAATATTTTTCTGACCTAAGGGCTACTGCAAATGTGGGAGAAACATAGCAATGAACCATTCCTGATGTTGAGTATCATCAATAACAAATCCACCATCTTTGATGGTGCACTTCAACCTCTGATCGAACTCCCATACGGATCCATAGCATCCTGACGAATCTCCTTCATTTTTGTCACTAGCTGTGTGCATGACTTAGGCTTCTTAAATTTCTCTTTCAGGGAAACTTTGATTTGTTCCAATGCGACATTAGGGTTTTCTTGAGCATACCTGATGTACCAATCTAATGTGCGATCTTGGAAAGCAGTAGTCAACTGTGCCTTCCTAAAATCAATATTTTTAATCTGCTGAGCTTGCCACATAGCCTCAGTCACAAACTAGAAGTGGTCAGTATACTCATTTCTAATGTCTCTCAATTAGGAAACTTCATTGATGCAACCATATCTACTTCAGGGGGAGGTGGAGGTGGTAGTGGAGATGGACTGTGCGGTGGAGTGGGTTTTCTGTGATGTGAGTGCATAAGTGGAGTGGATGGAGTTGGAAACAAACACAAATGTTTCTGGTTTGATGAGCTTTCTCCTTCGTAATCACTAGAGCTACTAGTTTTTGGTTCACCATCACTCACGGATCTAGGCTTCAAAGGGCTATAAATAAAATTTTCAGAATCTTCGCGATAAAATTTTCCACTGCGCGTAGTTGGACCTCTTTGATGCATTCAAGAAGTATGTTCGCACAAGCAGCATGTTCACATAATATCATTTTTAGCAAAAAATTCAGTGGGCGTAGGAACTTACATCTAGGGCCTTTGAAAAAGCTTATTTCTACTTCAGAATATGAAACAAATTGATCAACGACAAATTCTATCACAAATATTCCGAAGAGGAAATTGATCCAATGGTCTACTGCGCGGGTGATCTTATTGTCAAACTTCTTTGCTTGATGGATCAATTCAGGAGTCCACTCAGTGACTGTGTCATCTTTTATGCAGTGATGGAATTCATCTAAGCGCGATAACCACTCCTGTAGCTCGTGTGCAAAGGAGAAAAATAATATTTCATGCACTTATGTATAAATTTATTTATGTACCCATTATTCATCAAACAACTTATTACTTCTATTCTCTTGGAGTGTGAATTCAAGGATATTCTATCCAACCAATCTTTTAATTCGTTTCGTGACGGATGTCACAACATCAAGTCTCCCTCAAAATGATCCTGGTCCTGGAAACAAAACCATTTGTTAGCTTGAGGAGTCTTGACCCAGGTTCATATTTTATGGATAAACCAACAAACACTCCAACTACTGGCACTTTCAGCAATGACCTGCTTGCGCAGATCAAAGTCTCATCTGATGCAGTATGGGGGGGTTTTGGAACCAGGTTTCCACAACCTGAGAGAGAAAATAATGAAGTGGTCCTAAGAAAATTGAATTTAGACTTATATCAATTATAAACATATGCGCACCACATAATAAAGCAGAATCACGGGGTGTGCCCAATCCTTAACAGAATAATAGAGTTCATAGATCGCTTCAACACAGATAAAGTATAACATAACCAAATCTAGATATAAACAATGTGAAATTACTGAAGCGAATTTATCGATCATCAATAAGCATGCATAACCATAAATGATATCTTCGTGCAACAATCAATAAGAAATACATAAACAATGTGATCTCAACATAACAAAAAAGGTAAATAATTCAGATCAATGACACAGTATTTTGCCAAAATATGTCCTTTTCTTTAATTCATATACTTTCCATACATATCAGACTTTCCCTTCCATAACCCTTCCACGCACACAACCAGTGGCGTCCTCACATAGCCAGGACTAGGTCTCTGCGCACACAACTACTAGGAGCCTTTCAACCCAACCCATACAATACCCTTACAACGTATTAAAAACGCATAAAATTATCAAACATCAATAATTGTCTTAGTTGAAATATTTTCCTTAGACTCGATCTATCTATTTATATTCTTTCCGCGCGCAGATACTATGGTCTCAAACCACAGTTTGAGGCCCATATTTTACCCTTAAACCCATTTACATCAAAATTATGGACTTTGAACCACCCCAACGCCCCTTGAATCAATCATGTAGTGCACATATACAAGACTTATACAATATTGTATAAAAAAATGTGCCCCAGGGGACCCCGCTCCAACAAGTACGATATGCCCATAAAGCTTTTGGAAGTTTTTCTGCCAAATCCTTTCTATGCAGATGCACAATTTTGGTAAGAATTGATTCAAGTACTTTATTAGTTAATTCAACTTTCCCATTTGATTTGGGATGATATAAAGTGGATTTCCAATGTTTGATTTTGTATTCCTCCATTGTCTTCTACACCAACTTGGATGTAAATTGAGTACCTTGATCTGTCTCAATTTTCCTTGGGACACCAAAATGAGTGAAGATATCCTAAAAAATGAATGAAACTACAACATTTTTAGTAGTAAAAGGAAGTGATTTATCTTCTACCCATTTCATGACATAACTTGTATAGACAAGAATGTACCTTTTTTTTGTTTTTATGGTGGATTAATTAGACCAAAAAAATCCAAAGACCACTTTTCAAAAGGTTCACTAAGTACCCGGGGTTGTAGAGGCATCTCATCTGAAGGAACCGACTTTCTCATTCTTTGACAACTATCACATATCTTAACATATTATTTGGCATCTTTAAAAAGAGAAGGTAAATAATATCCTAAGAGAAGAATTTTATAGGCAGTCCTTTTATCAATAAAATTTCCTCCACGTGGTTCATCATGAAAAACCTTTAATATTTCGTGTACTTCATCCTCTCTGACACATCTTCAAATGATTAAATAAGGTCCTGTTTTGTACAATTCTTAATTTATCCATGAATAAGATCCACTAGTTTGAATAATTTTCCTTTTCTCTCGAGGAGACAAATATGAAGGTAACTTCCATGTAGCCAAATAATTAGCAATATCTGTAAACCAAGGAGATTTAATAGATACTGCAAAAATATATTCGTCAGGAAAATTATCTTTTACAAGAACATCCTTACTATCATTTTGGATTCTAGATATAAAATCAACAATTGTACTCTCCTTTCTAGGCCTATCCAAAATAGTAATATTGAATTCTTGTAATAAAAATAACCATCTTGTGACTCTGCTATTAGTAATTTTTTTATTCATTAAATATCTAATTGCAAAGTGATATGTGTGAAAAAAAGTTTCATAACCGGTGATATAATGTCAAAAATTATTAATGACATGTACAACAAATTAAAACTCCTTTTCTGTTACAGTATAATTCAACTTCGCAGGAGTCAAATTTTTAATCGTGTAGTAAATGGCATATGGAGTCAAATATTTCTATCCTAATACAACTCCTAAGGTTGTATCTGAAGCATCAATTGAAATATGAAAAGGGAGGTTCCAATTTGGTCCTCTTATGATGGGTGCTTCATAAATATTTTCTTTCAATGTTTCAAAGGATTTATGGTAATCAAAATTCCAAATGATTTCAAAATATTTCGTAAGAAATTTGAAAAGTTGAGAGGCTATCTTGGTGAAATTTCTTATAGATCTTTGGTAATAACTAGTAAACCAAGAAAAATCCTAACATGTCTTTGACAAGTAGGAACTGATAATTTGGAAATAGCTTCTACTTTAGATGCATCCACTTTAATTCAATCTCCTGAAATGTGGTGGCCTAAAACAATTCCCTCAGTGAACATCATAAAAAAAAATTCATGGCTTAATGAGAGCTTTGTTTCCTTACATATAATGAGAATTGTTTCCAAAATTTTAAGAGCTTCCTCAAAATAATTCCCACAGACCGTAAAATCATCCATATAGAATTCCACACAATCATGAATTAAATCAGAAAAAATGCCTAGAAATTCCCTTTGTAATGTTGCAAGTGAATTACATAATCCAAAAGGAAGTACTATGTAAGCATAAGTTCCCCATGGATAGGTAAAATTTTTTTTGTATTGATCTTTTGGAGCTACATGGATTCAGTTATATCCACTAAAATCATCCAAGAATGAAAAATACTTTTTCCCTGCCAATGTATCAAGGATTTGATCTATAAAAGGAAATGGAAAATAATATTTCAAGGTGCCTTTATTCAGTTCCCTATAATCAATTCATACTCTCCATTTTCCATTTCTATTTGGAACAATCACTAATGGTGATACCCACTGACTATCAAATATTGGATAAATGAAATTCACATTCAACAATTTTTGCAACTCCTCTTTAACTATTTCCATTAGATTTGGATTCATCCTCCTCTAAGTTGTTGAATTGGTTTGACATTTTCTTCAATATAGATATGATGCATACAAGTGTTAGGATCAATTCAATCATATCAGTGTATTCCCATGCATAAGTAGAGGAATGTTCTTGTAACATCTTCATCGATTATTTCTTTTGAGATTCTTCTAGATTATTATTAATATTCAAAGTTTTCCCCAGAAAGATTTCAATTAAATAGTTGCGAAACTTTTCCAGAGAATGTAAAGCTAGTTGATGATATGATAAATATTCAACGTTGCATTTTTCTTGAAGAAAATGATCTTTTTCACAATATGAAAAAGAATCAGTATAATTCATCAAATTTAAAATATGATCTTCTTCATCTATTTGTGAGGTAGAAATTATTGGTTTTATATAAAAGTCTTCATTATCATCATCTATCCAAACTTCACTTCCTACTTCTATTGTTGTTTTTGCAGGGGGGTACAATGTGAATCTCTTAGTAGATCTTCCATCAGAGATAAACGTATCACCAGATCTACAACTTATGAAAGTATCAACTATAGCTAACCATAGTCTACCTAGAATCAATGTATTTCCTCCTAAATTATTCTTGGCAGTTAGAATCATAAAATCAACAGGATATCCCCAAGAATATAAGGAGACAAACACATCTTCTAATACACCATCTGGTTTGATAACAAATATGTCTTTTAACTGTAGTAATGTTGGTGTGTATTGAAGATTGGAAAGTTTTAATTTATCCGTATTTTGTTTAGTCATGATATTGATAGTTGCTCCCAAATTGATCAATATGTTTGGAATCTCGATACCATTAATGTGTGTTGTTACAATGGGGCTACCAAGATCTAGATATTTCTGAATGGTTGGTTTCCCCATTATAATATCTGCAATTTTCCCAACTAACTAGATTTTTTTAATTTCTTTCTTTTCTCTTCCTGGTTTTTTAATGCTTAACTCCCTGTTTTTTGTTGCAAATATTTGCATTTCCTTTATAGCTTGTAGCAGAGGAATTTTGATGAAAACGTTACTTAGTTCATCTAACATGTCATATTCAGGCAACGCAATTTGTTTCTCTATTCCTTTGTCAATTTTTAGCCTTTCAGGAAAAGGTGGATTTTGAACAGAAACATAAGGTTGTTCTGCAATGTGAGTTGAATTATCATTATAATGTATAGGGGTGCTTTCATTCTGAGGGATTTCTCTTGATTAAGAGATGTTTCTTTCTCAAGATATTAATCTTCTTCCTAAATAACAAAATATGGTAACTTCTTTTCCAAAACTCTACGAGATCTAAGTTGGAAATTATTTAGATCTAATGGAGCTATCATGAAAGCTTGGAAATTTTGATTTTCTATATTGTAAATAGGTTGTGAATTTTTATTATTTGGGTTCAGAAGTGGTTGAGCAGATAGTCGATTGGTTTTTTGGGGGTATGATGTTGGTCATAATGGAAGTGGTTGATTAGAATACTGATTTTGTATTTTATATTATGGAAAAGAATTTGATTGAGAAGGATAATATGGAGGTTGATATGGAATAAATGGTTGTTGAAACTGATTAAACTGAGGATTCCTAACAGGGTATTGCCAACCTTTTGTCCACAATGGATTTTGAGGTGGCCAATTTTTCCAAGGAATTGGGGTATTCCAATTGTTCTAAGGTTGTGCATATGATTGGTATTGAGGGTTAATACCTTGTACTATATTTGGCTATTATGGTTTCCATGGTATTTTACCAATAAAACAAAGTGACTCAACTTGGCTTGTTTCAGCTTCATTTTGCAAGACTGCTTTAAGTCCAGGAATTGAAGGGCATACCTTTATGTCATGGTTTTCTACACAAATAGCACATATTTCCACATTATCAAGAGGGCATTCTCTTAGAGCATGTTTCTTTATGCATTTAGGGAAAAAGACTGTTAATGCAACATTTTCATCTTTTTACTTGTTTTGAATCTTAAGGGTATCTAGTTGCTCACTAAGGTTCCTTAAAATATCTGTTTTAAAATTTTCAAGAAAATCGCCTATTTATGCTCTACTTACTATTCTAGATGCATATTTATTAATCCTAGACATAAGAGGATCTCCTAGATTTTTCCTGGTTCTAGCCTTACCTCTTGAAATATGTGTACAAAGTTCACAAATGTCTCTAAATTATAATTGTGAAACATCTCCTTTTCCCATTAAATTGAGAAGGTCCACCCACTCATCTCTAATGGCTTTCAGCAAAAGAGATTTCAAAGTTTCATCATCTAGAGTATGCATTTTATCCGTTTTAACTTTGTAAGTAAACCTTTCAACCAAATCTTCAATATTTTCATCCTCTTTTTGCATCATTTTAAAGACTTCATCTTTAAGGTTATGAAGCATACAATAATATTTGTATTTCTCTAAGAACACATCTCTCATTTCTTCCCATGTTCTTATGGTATGTGTTCCTAATCCCATAAACCATTTAAGTGCTTCATTTTTAAGGGTGGGTGGAAAAAATTTCAAATTTTGAGGATCAAGCATGTAGTCATAAGACCTACACGGAAATTCAAACTCAAAAATAAATGTTTCAGGATCCTCATTCCTTACTCCATGGAAATTAGGGAGGATGAAGGGTGACATATTCTTCATTGTGGCAGTGGTATCTTCATCTAAGAGGGGAAATCCAAAAGGTTATGGTTCTCCTCTACCACCTCTTATACTTCTTACTCCACCTCCTCCTCTATTTTATCCTCTACCTCTTCCTTTTCCAATCCTATGTTAACCATTCAACTTGTAAACCTCTCCTTCCCCTTCTCCTACCATTGTATATTCTTCAGAGCTACTATAAGGTTCTATAATTTGATTTTCTAGCTCCTCCTTTGGTTCTTCTATAAATGGAATGTTAAAATAAGTTTCTCCTTACTCTTCACTATGGAATTCTAGTTCTTGTCCTAGAATTTTTTCTCCAGTTGAAGATAGAAAGGTTACTCCTTCTATTGGGGATATTGGTTCTTCTACTACAGGTTCAATAGAGGAATTTGGTGAATCCCTAGGTTGGATTTCAGATCTAAGTACCTCAAGAAGTCTATGTCTACCCACAAATGATGCAATATGAGTTTTGGTGGATGGTGTGGAACTACCAGGTCTTGGTAGAGTGAGTGATGATGTTTTAATTGAAATCCTACCTCTACTTATAAATCTACTCCTAGAATCTCTTTCCCTATGCATAAACGTCTTTTTATCATTTTTTTTATGAAATGAAAAGAATCCTATATACAATTCCTCGGCAACGACGCCAAAATGTTTGGTAATTTAATTGATGTTAAATGAATTCATAAATTATCGACGAGGTCTTGTAAATTGATGAAGTATATGTGCACCATTTGTGCTAGGATTCCTAATCATGTGAATAGTTTTTAAGTTGAATTAGGATGTTTTTATGAACATTATTTATCTAATAAATTCAAAATAAAAATATTGTCACTCTTGTATAAAAAGGAAAGTTCACACTGACAAAAAGATAAATCTAATTTTAAGTGCAAAAATAAATGTCACACTTGGTAAAATTAAATCTTCACACTCGATAGAAAAGTAAATTAATCTTAAGATGCAGAAATAAATATCATACAAACAAAATCAAATTTAAATTTGCTTCACACTTGGAAGAAATGAAACTAAGTCTTAAGTGAAAAATTAAAGTGTCACACTGGAAAATCCAAATTATAATGCTAAAGCCTTGAAAGAATTATACTTATAATTTCAATTCAAAATTAAATACTTCTATTCTAAAATGTCTGTGTGCATAATAGATCCTTTTTCATTTATTCCTTTATCCCACTTCACACAACAAAATGATTAGATCTATGAAACAAATATTTAGCAAACTCTGTAAGCATTTACTGAAGAACAAAACAGAAATATTAGTTATGATAATCCAATGCTACATAACTGAAATAGAAATGAAAATGAAACCTTACAACTCCCATGGGGGCCTCCTGTGGGTTGTAGGTATGCAGTGATCACCAGCGACTAAATACGCATTTAAACACAACACATAGAGGAATAAAAAGCTCGCTTTTAATAATTGCAAAGGGTATTTGAAAACAATAACCAATCTTTCTTCGTCGTGCTGAGAGGTAGGTTTTATAGCCTCCTTTAATAAACTGTTTGGAGATTTCTAAGTCTATCCTACTCGAAAAAAACTCTAAAAATAACATGAAATAATGATTCTTCATGATTTTTTATCGGAGAAGCAAATCATGAGGCAAAATAGCAGCTTCATCCTTATCATCGATCTCCTCGCTCTCTTGGTTCGTCTTCGACTCCTTTTTCGCTAGGTTGACTTCCACGTTGACCTGCTCATACGACATCCTCATCATCTTGTTGGATCATGGAGATAGGAGGATAAAATTGTGCTAGCTTCTAGCTATCTGTCCATAGGCTTCGTTCATCACTTAGTGTTTCAGAAGTTACAGATTATTCAAATGAGTTGCTAAATCGTTTATTAGCTGCAAAATTGATGCAATTCGGTAGCTTGTGCAAATATTAAAACAAATAATAAAGAACAATGAAACTATAAATAAAATATGATTAAATACTTTGTTTTTCCAATAACCTTGTAAGATGACACCTTATTGAGATATTTATGGTAAAAAAGGAGGAGAATGGAGTTTAAAGATGGTGTCAAAAAAGGATAATTTTGGTCTTCAATGGGTGGCAATCTTGGTGAATTTGACATCGAGGAGGAAAACAAATAAAATTTGAGATTTTTCCATCTATGGTTCTAATATCTACCCTATTTTTTATTTTCCATTCGCATTCCCATCTATAGTATCAGTAGAATATATGCTATACATTTTGATTTGGTGAAATCAAATAACTCAATTAGAAAATTGCAATTTATGGTTTTAAGTTCTAACTTCTATTTTATGTGTAATGAATATTATAATTTTTGTAGGTGTTTAATGTGGTAATTAGTTGTATCAATATTTTGTGGATGCTCTAAAAATTTTGGATCTTTATGTCTATATTTTGTTTTTGTATTTTCAACATTTATATATATATATATATATATATATATATATATTCTCCTCATGTCACATTACAAGGGTCAAAGTGTGGACACTCATATCCATGTGTCTTATGTATCTTGTATCCCAGTCTCGTGTGATTTAATTTATGACATGTTAACTTCATGAGACATTTTGAAGGGGATGATAATGTAATTAGTCTTGTTGGAAGCAATAACAAGGGTGCTTTAGTTAGTGAGGCATTGGAATTTTTGATCCCCTTCCCTAGACTCGCATATTAAAGGAAAATTTTGCTGAAAATTTGATATTATTCTCTTGATTCTATTATATTTGTAGAGACACACACATCCTATTCTTGAAGAAAATTAGTTGTAACCCATGCAACTCCTAAGCTCCAATAACTTATCACATTGTAGGGATTATTGGAGGTACAATTTTGGTGTCCCCTTACTTAATTTCAAATTGGGCTTGGTATAATTGTGCATTGGCAGTATTTTCCTTCATATCATCATGAGTCTAATTTTTTGGTTTCAGATCACTTGAGTTGTGACAATTTTTTCAGTACATTTAGGGATTCTTCCAAATGATTAACTACACTATTACCAGGAAGCTAGGACATATCTAGAATCAGGTCAAGATATTGCAAGGCACTAGATCGAACTCTCTAGTTGTTAATTATCCAAAATCATTGACAAGAATTAAACATGTTAATCGACAATTTCACCATATGCAATGTGGATATGGATCTCTCAAGGGGTAGATATTTTTAACTACACTACTACCATAAAATCTAGGGCTAGTTATAATCGGCTTATACTTCTTCCAAACATTATTTTGAATACCATAGCACAAAAAGATCAAAATCATTAATAGTAACAAAATACTTGGTCAGAAATTGAACTATCATGAATTTCAATATGGACCACCCAAGGGCCAATGCAAACAAGTCAAACGATGATAAAAATGTGGGGGCATAAGAAGTATGGAGTTGTGTTCGAGTCAACTCCATCAAATTCACCAACTCAAAAGTCAAAAATCAAAATGAGCTATAGAAATATTTTCTAATTGTACAATGCTAAGCAAAGCTCTGAAACATTCCTGGGATGTTTGTTACCAGAGTTGTGATTCCAAATAATATCTTGCTCAATACCATGGTCTGATCTATTTTTTTAAAGCATCAATAATGATGAGGAAGGGTTGAATTTCCTCTGCAAAGCATTGTTCACCCTATAACGGATTCTAGTTTCCTGCATCATTTACCTCTAGGGCTAGATGAATTGGTTGATGTTGATTAAGAGTACTTAGCCTGGAAATATGCTTTCCTTATTCTTTATCATCCTTAGGGTTTTATGTGCTTCCTTCATGCTTCATCTTCTCAAGCAGTTGTTCAAATATTACTTGCTTCTGCTTACTAGACAAAGGACGATTTTGTTGTTGTATCTAGAACAAATGACTTCCAAAGTGCCAACAACATCACTGGCATGTATTTTAAATTTGTAGAGAGCATTTTTTTTATTTAATAAAGTTGTTTTACAGTATTAATAATGCAAATTTCTCTAGCCTAAGCACCATGAACAGAGCACACTACTGAATTCATGCACATAAGGTATGTCAAAATCTGTAATGAAAGCAACATGAGGTGAGCCAATTTCTCACAACCTATGCATTAGCAAAAAGTGCTGACAAAACTTGCCATAGGTGAGTCACACCCAACTATATGTCTTTTCTCTGCCACACAGTGCTACCAGTCCTAGATTTTTTCCAAGCCACAATATCAATCTTCGTCTAGGTTCTAGAACCCAACGAATCATTCCCTAAGCCACACAATGGGTCCTCTTGTGATATTCCACTAGTCTAGCTAACACTACTTTAGGAATGAAGCTAATGTTCTTATTACAAGAAAATCACAAAGATGTTGGATTAAAAAGAACAACCTTCTACTTCAGTGGTTGCTTACTTGCTAATGGAAATTTGTTGTAAGATGACTGATGAGAAATTACCCAAGTAAATAACTAAATGACCAAATAATGTATACAATTCCTTATTTAATTCTTTGAGTATTCAGAAAATTGCTATTTTATTATGTTGCAATGTTGTGAAAGGCAAATTGTGAAGAAAAAACAAATCATTTTTCACATCATTACTTTAACTTGTCAGGACAATTCAAAGACAACTTCAAAGAGCTAGAAAAAAAATTGACCATGCAGAGAGTTGTAGAAGTGTTTCTTAGTTTATACATCCCCATTTTCACATTCTCAACATAAGATTTTGTTGTAGACTCAATGGGTTGTTCCCATATTCCTTGTTCACATTTTAGCATATGTGCACTAGTTCTTAGTTTTGTTATTACATGCTTTCATGTGATGGGATGTGAAGCTTCATGTAGTGTCACACTATAATCTCTTCCTCTCAATTGATGTTGTCTATGTAATATTTGTTGTTTTATTTAATCATGATTTCTCCATTTCCCCTTCTTATAACAAAAACTTATAGATGAATTTTCATCGCCTTTTATTTGTTTGACACTTTTATTTTCTACATCAAACTCTTCAAACTATTTTATGCACAATTTCTTCCGTGTTTATTCCTCATTTTTAGCTCATATTGGTTTATTTTCCTTAGAATCTTGTCATTTTCCATGGCTACCATTTTTGTGTGTGCACAAAATTAGCTTCCTAATTGCCTCCACTTCTATCAAGTGCTCTCTTGTTTAATTAGGGGTTTTTTCATTTATTCAACTTGATCACTTATATTTTTAGACATGCATGGGTCTCATTCTTCATATCCATAAGGGGGTATTTAGGCTATGAGCATTTGAAAGAGAGAAAACCAATGGAAAGTGGAAAATCTATTTTCTCTTGCATTAATTTTGCAAAAAAAAAGAATACTTTCAATCATCCTTGTAGTGCTTGCATTGTGAGTGAATCCCAACTTAGTTTCCCAATGAAATTTGGTCCCCAATATTTATATTTTTGGGTTAATGTATTGGCTCATGTCGAAGTATTTTTGTGGTTGGTTTATTTTTTGTTTTAGCCAAAATAATATTATCTTAGTTTTTATCATGATCACATTAATTCCAACCTCTATGCAAAAGGACTCCAAGGCCTCTAGATGACTATGCAAGTTGTGTAGTGTCCTATTTTTTATTAGCACATCATTTGCCTACAACACGATATTTATGATAATCCCCTATGTATTCACCCCTCCCTCACCTTACATGTTTATCCATTTCTCTAGCATATCTATAAAAAATTAAGTCATGTGGAGGAGAAGGGGCAACCTTGTTTTACCCTGATGCCATTGTTGAAGCTCTCTAAAAGACCCTAAGTGGTTTTATTTTAGGCTTTCCATGCTCATATAGTCAACTTATTACAATTACTTTCCAACCATTTGGGAACACCATTTCAATCAATGCATATTGTAGTTTCTCCCTTAGGATGACATTGAATGTTGAACTCATCTCGAGAAAAAATCCCCATATTTCTTTGGATTTTGTGTCCCAATTATTTTTTTGTGTGTGTGTGCACCCAAGCGTGAGGTGATGGAGAGATTTGGTAAGAACAAACTTTTCCTTTCAAGCTCTTTAGTCCCTTTTCTATTTTTATTTGATATATTTTTTTAACTTGTAAGCCTTATTATGAGTTTAGCTCTTTAGTCCTTTTTCTCTTTTTATTTGATCTTTTTTTAAAACTTGTAATCCTTATTATGATTTTGGAAAACATTTGGGTGATGATGATAATTTTGAAATTCCTTGCAATGTTTTGGTCTCATAAATATCTTACATGTTGAAATGCTCTCTTCCACACACTATCTTTTCTTCCCAAGCATCAATGATATTCTCCCAAATTTTCATTTTGTTGTTGGAGAGATGAATGATTTCACTCATGTGATCCATGGTACCAAACCATGAAATGAATTTTCCATGAACCCAATGAGTCATCGATCAATAGACAATGCAACCTAAATAAAATTTGATTTGAAAAGTTGTAGTTAGTAATGTGTAGTGTGCTAGGTGATAATTCTTAGTGCAAAATTTGTTGAAATAATGTGAGAACCACATATTTAAACGGTGAGAAGTCATTCTTATCCTATGAAATATTCTCAATGGTGAGCTCATAACTCTCCATGTGCTCTCTTCACAATGGAACATAGTTTATTTAACAATTATCTGTTCACATTTGATGACAATAGGAGGCCTTGAATTAGTGGTATTTGGGATGTGTTTATGTGGGAGAACAAGACAACGATTAGGGGAGAAAAATCATCATAGGAAACATGGAAATGTTCCACGTGTGGTTGTAATTCATACTTGTGTAACCATGTATCTCTTCTAGTGCCTAGGTATGCCCATGTGTTTTTCGTACTAACCTTAGAAGCATTATTGGAGTATATAAACATCAGAGAACCTCCTTGTTATATATTGCAAGTGCGCATTATATCTTCAATAGAGATGTTAGAAGAATTATATTTCTGCTTTATTGAGTCATTATTGAAACTGCATTAAGTGTACGTTTGGTCAGTATAATCTTGTCATTTGATTGAATTATGTTTTTCTCTTTGTTTCTAATTTTGCTGGTCATCATGGTGTTCGGTAAGTTTTCGTTGTTCTCACTAGTTATTGTTCTCTAGTTGATGTTTATCATCAAGTCCAATGGAATCTAACAAGAGGGTTATTTTCCAAAGAGGAAGAAAAGGACGAAAATGATCAGTTCATATTTAAAAAGGAGAGATGTTAGAATAGAGTAGATGCAGAGGCAGGTCAGATCAAAGTTATTCCAACATTTAGGGAGAGGGCTTCAAGAGTTGAATCTCCACTGAAAAACTATGAACTCAATAGTATCAATATGGACTCCCACTATGGCTATGAGATATAGAAGGGTATAGACATCGAGGAGAATAAAATTATTCCTCATCGAACGAATCGGTGGAGTTATAAGGACAAGGTATTTTTTGCAGGGGAGGAAGAGACTTAATTTCAAGGCTACAACTGATAAATCGATCTTTAATCTCTTCGTCATTGGGCATGTTGAATTTGGTATTAGGATTTGGATTGGGGGTTTCATCCTTGTTTAGGTTGTTGGTATGGGAATTTTCCATGTGGGTATCTCCATACCCATTAAAAGTCCTATTTTTGAAAGGCTCCAGTGTGCCTAGATACAAAACGTCTAATCCACCATTGGTAGGAACCTTGGTCACAGGACCAGAATCTTATAAAATCTTGGGATTGCTTAGAGACCAAACATTTGTAAGTGGTGTGTCATCCATGAAATTGTTAAAACCCCATCTATCTTTATCACATCGTTTATGCAAGGAAAATAACAATGCACGCCAAGCAAAAATCACAGAGAGGATCACCAAAGTTCCTATTGATTTTCGTACATGAGGAGACCTAACATTGGATGAAATATTGGTTTCAAAGGGTGAACTCATCGATGAGAGGGAGGGTGAAATTCGGAAAAAATTCAGGTTGTTGAACAAAATTCTGGGTCAATTTCTTAGCTCCAGTGGATACTCGAACAAGGGGAAAGCCATGGATTACCTAGGAAACTATGTTCATTTAAAAACCCTTTCTATGTGTCAAGTTTTGATTCCTGCGATGAGGATGAAAATAAAGGCCTGCTATTGGTTGGGGCGTGTCAGATTTTGATTCCTACAAGGAAGACGAAAATAAAGGCTTGAAATTGGTTGGGGTGAACAGTTCCTGCACACCCAACCCCACAAAGAAACACCTATCACTGTAAATATTAATATGGATATAAATAAGTTTTTAATAAAGTAAAATTTGGGTGGTGCCATAAGTTTATGCTCTGTGGGGATCCACGTGGTACTATACTGCTCTCCAAAACGAGAAATGGGATAATGAATTGTGAATAAATAAATATGGAATTTCCATGTGTTTTGAAAATTTAAAAAGGTGTAGTTTAACTAATATATAAATGGATTTTTTGGTCGAAATCTGGTAATACAATTTTTAGAAAGATTGTGATTTATAGTTGTTTAAAATTCACTTTTAAATGCATGAATGGATGCAACATCCTAAAATACCCGAGGCACTTTGAAATTTGTAGATTAAAAACCTTAAACTTATGATTCTTAAAAACATTTACCATATTTTGGACAAAATTAACTAGAAAAAGTGCCCAGAAAAGGGCCATTTAATTTATTACTTAAACTACATGAAATAAAAATGTCATTGTGGATAAGTCAAAAGAATTTAAGGTTCTTTACTAATAGATACCGAGGACCTTTTCATAGGTTGACGATAGTTATGTTGCTTAGTCGTCTCATTATGTCAGTTATCATGATTCATAACCACTAGAACAAAAATATGATTTTTTTTTTTCAAGACAAAAATATGAATTTTACTGCTTAGTAATTTTATACTTAATATGCAATATTTTCATTTTTTGTAATAAGTTATAGGTTGAAATTTAGAGTGTGTAGAGTATGTACACCTTTGTATACTTTAACAATTCAATCACTACATGGAGGTGGGTCCATTGTCCCACAAACAAAGAGGTCTCATACACTAATTTGGTGTCTTGCTTAAGCATAACCTTAAAAATATATTATTATTATTATTATAGATTCTTTATAATGTGAATGAAAAATATTAAATGTTGAGCCATGATCAGTTTTTAAAATAAGATTTTATTAAAAAAATTGCACGACTAGAAATATCATGTGCCTTAATGTTTAATAAAAAGGTAAGGTTATCCCAAAAGAGTTTGGATTGACAATGAATGAGTGCATGTTAAGGGACGCCTTGCAAAAATGACAATGGTTCAAATCCCCCACGTGTTAGATTAAAAAAAAGAAAATAAAAGAAAATATTTAAGGGTAAGATAAATTTAAGATGTTATAATATGTATGTTATATCATCATCGTTAAATTTTACTATAGGTGGTCTTTCAAGAGTATTGGAGGTCAAGGAAAACTTTGACAAGTCTTAAACACTACTTTTATAGCCCTTATTCTTAAGGTTGATAGTTCCTTTCGCTATAAAAACTTTCATCTTATTTTCATTTTCAATCATATTTACAAAATATTTTATAAAGATTATTTCAATAAGATGAAGCAAGTCATTTATTTCCAGATCTTCCCAAACGAATTTTCTTTCTTAGAAGGGTGAAAAATCCATGAGGTAATGGGGGCTACTCATAAAGGTATCCACTTGATAAAGAACAAGAATATAATGGCGATGAACATTAACGTATATCTCTCCTAAGCCTTCAATGAAGTGGGCTAGTTTTTTTTAATGCTAATCCTCACCCATATTGGTTCCAATCACTAATTTGTTTTTTCAGTCACGAGTTGTATCTATTAAATCTCTTTCAAAATTATTATTAATGGAGAAACCTCCACTTTCTTCTAACCAAAAGTAGGAATTAGGCCAGGATGTTCACTATCATTTCTCCTCGTAGCAAAAGAGCTCTATAGAATCCCTAAAGGTAACCTCAACAAGTTGCAACTTCAAACATATTCTTGTAGGCAATTCTTGCAACATCTCTCATTTACTATTTGTAGATGATATCCTTATTTTTTGTGATGGAACCATAAGAACGGTTGACAAACATAAAGAGATCACAGAACTTTTTTGTGAATCCAAAAGCATGGAAATCAATTCAACTAAATCGATTATTTAATTTTTGGTTCTCTTTAAGGGAATATTTTTTGTATCTCCTATTGTTTTTCCTTTCCTATAATTTACTAATTAAGTTTCCATTTAAATTATATTTTTTATCTAAAAAGTGTCTGGAAATTGATAATTTTTAATACCCAGAGCAATAGATGGCTCTCCCTCACTTAGAGAGAGAGAGAGAGAGAGAGAGCCTTAATAATATCTTCCTATTCTTAAAGGAAATTGCTTCAAAACTGGGTGAAAGTCACAAGAGATAAATACTTAGCCCCAAACTCCATTGAGGAGCGGGCAAGGAACCCCATTAAAAAATATCTAAATGCCTCAATCATTTAGAAAAAAACTACTTGAATATTCACATTGATTTTTTTAATAAATTAATTAGTATGGCATGTTGGGAAGGGAGACAAAGTTTAGGTAGGATTAGACCTGTGGGTTAGAAGCAAAGACTCATTCAAGCTATTGGATCCCCTCATTCATGAGCTCTAATTCATAGGCTTACACAACCTAAGGCATATTTCAAGGGGGCTCTTTAACAAAAATAAACAACAACAATGATCCACTTGGAGGTTATTGGGGACTAGGGAAGAGTAATTATACCATTGCAAGGCTTGCACTGAGCTCCTATGGTATCTAAAACCTTATAGGAGTTAGAAATCAAAGGCTAGTTATGATGCCTTTACATAATAAGGTAGTGAGAACCCACCAATCTGGTGGTGGAAGTGAATTTGGATGTTTAAATGCCTAGCTAAATCCAATAACTTTTTGTCGCTCCTTTTAAACAATAAAGAACTAACATGGGGCATTTTATGGAAAATAAGCTTTGAGGGACTTGGTATATGTTGTTTCTCTGAAGCTAATTTAGAATCCAATTCTCATATCATCATATATTTTCTCGTATTTGAAACAAGTCTGGAAAAAAAACAGAGGATTCAATGAGTCTTCATAATACTTGGAGAGGGAACAACAATAAAGGGGTTTCATAAGTTGGTGTTAGAACAAGGAGACGAAGAGTTATAAATCCCTCCCATTCACTTATGCTTAGGGAATCTGGTTGGTCAAGAACACACAAATTTTTGAAGGTGTGGACACCCTTCCTCTTAAATGTACGACCCAAATATTTTTAAACATCCTCTATGCTTTACCCCAAATTCAAAAAATTCTTCCTTAGAAAGAAGTTGTAGTAGAACACATAAAAAAGGTCGCAATGAATTTATTTTATGAAGCATCACAAGGATCTCCTACTAGAGGTGGGGAAAGGGTAATTATTTATCTTTTCCTAAGTCATATCATCTCCTTCAAAGCTAGAATTGGTCTTAAAACAAACAACTTCTATGAATTTATTGTTGTCAAAATAGCTTTAATGTTGGCTAAGGAAAGAGAAGTATCACAAATTCAAATTTATGGAGACTCACTTCTAGTCATTCAATGGATGAAAGTATATTTCACTCTGAAACCATTATTTCTCAACACTAATAATTTGCATTCAACCTTCCCTCTTCTCTCTTTTTCTCATGCCTATAATGACTAGAACAAGGAAGTTGAGAGACCGTAAAAAGAAGGATTGGAGTTGCAAGATGGTACTTGGGAAATCCTTGAATCCACCGAAGGACACTCTTCTTCTTATTTTCATGAACCCTAGTTTTATATTCATCACATAGTTTGAGATTATGGATCAATTATTATCTAAATTATACTTTTGTTAATATTCTTAGAAGACTATAATAATAATTTTGAGAACTTTTGGAGCGGAAAATTTTGGAAGTTTCTATGTAAAGAATATTAGTCTATGATAGAGCAAGACACAATTTGAAATCTATGTAGATGAATAAGCTCTATATTGTTTTGTATATTTTCAACAAAGGGAAAACTAACCAAAGAGTACTTAAATTTTTTGTACCTTGCCTCATGACACAACTATGAATACTCTTTAGTAGTTATTTTTTGTAATTTTGTTATTCTTAATAAAATTACTTGATTTTTTTCTCATAACAAAAATGCATATCACACACACATAGAGGTGTGTATGTGTGTGGAGAGAGAGAGAGAGAGAGAGAGAGAGATTATATTGGTTAATATATACCACATCAACTTAATGAACATACATTCTCTACATTGAGTGTTAACATATAAAGTGGTGGATGATGCCACCTAATAGGGAACATCCCACTCCATGCATTTAAGTAATGAGTAGATGTCATAGGCATCTTATCACCATTAGTTAAAATGATGTGGAGAGCTACTAGGGCACTTAAAATGAAGGTTTGGTATCATGACCATCATGGTGGCAAGTCTCCCTTGAACACCACAATTACTAATATGGAAAGTGAGAAGGAGCTTGTAGAAGCAACAATGTGTTAGGGAGATTGTATAGAGTGTTGGATAGTTTGGCTTGTTTTATTTTGGATCAATGGTGGCTATAATGTGTCCCCTTTCCCATTGATCAATATCCATACATTGGTGTGGAGAATGTTGCTTCTGGATCAAAAAAGGGGAAAAGAGGGTGGGAAGACCACCTTGAGGAAAATGGTGAGAAAATCAACAACCTCCTCTTCATGGAGGAGTAGGGATGCAGTGACCATTGTTACTACCTACCATTAATCCAAGACTTTTGTAGTTATATAAAAAAAGGTAGAGGTTTTTTTTGTATTTTTGTTTTGTTTTTTTTTGTTCTTTTTGTTTGTATTTTTGTATTTTTTTGTGTGTATATATATATATATAATTCAAATTGAAGAGATGTAGAACTTTAATTAATAAGGTAAATATTGGAATTAGGAAACTCATTGACGATATTCATTTATGCAAGAGTAGGGAATCAAAGTGTAATATGATTTATTATTTTTATTTGCACTTAAAATAATTTGTTTCCTATGGAATCAAGATCATACCAAGAAGAGAGTGTTAGTAAAATGCATTGCAACAAAGGCTAGAGAAATTTAACTCCATGTATGATGCCCTTATCAATGTTATTTGGGGAATTTCTATAGCAAAAGAGAGTACTAATGCAAAGGGATTAGGAGAAGCATATAAGTTAGGGAATTTGATGAAAGGGAGCCATAGATAGTAAATTAGATTAGTGAAGCAAGAGGAATCCCATCCACGCTTGTTAAGGTGGACTCAAACATGGAGGATTGACCTCCAAACCCCATAGATCATGGTCCAACTATATCTCCCAATTTCTATAATATACTTAGGTTATAACTTCTTTAAGCATACATTTAGAATTAGAAATTCTCAATTTTTGTTTACAATATAATATAAACTTGCTATGCAACTTTCTTAAAAGAGAAATAAGTCTACTTATAAATAGAAAAAAGAAATATATCTATCTATATATATATATATATATATATATATAACTAACAAACTCTTTTATAAACAACCTAATACCTAATAATAAATACATAACTAAATTAATAAATAAATAAAATAAAATATTTTTTTTAAACATAGATAACCCATCTACCTTGAACAACACTATAGGATGTACCTTATCTACCTTGTACAACACTACATGTACTTCTTAATGCAAATATGTGAGTGATGATAAACAAACAAACAAACAAAAAAAAATCATGTAATTGATATAAAGCAAAAAAAAATCATATAATTGATATAAAGCCAAAAAAATTTCTTCACATAAAATTTAATTTATAATACAAATTTTATTATGATTAACAATGCATCATTTTTAATCCTATGAAAGACGTAATATGCCTCATTTTCACATGGGCGCCTTAATTTACTAAAAATTGTCGTCAAAGTCAAACTAACGTATCGGTTTTCGAAGAAATGTTTTTTCGGTTTTGTTTGAAGGCAATACTTTATTAAAATGTGGCCAACAAGTCAATAGATGCTCACTTGGGGAGTCCATAAAGTAAATACATGCAATAAATACAATTTGACGAAGATGAGAAAAGTGTGCATGAAGCTATATAAGTGGACCCAACTGTTGTAATATGGACAATCAACCCACTATAGCATATTTAGGATAAATAGACTCAAAAGAGTAAACATATTAATACTATACAACATATTGAGGGAATCTATCACTCATCCAATGAGAATGGCATGATCTTGATTTCCTTTCCTTCATGTAATATTTTGACTTTATAGCTTGCAACATTATGTGTTGAGTCTTTCCTTTCTTTACTATTTCTTAATGGGATATTAAAAAGTCTATTTAATTAAGCATAGAAGGAATACAAATTATATTGGGACAATAATACACTTATATTTGGACAATAATACTCTGGAATTTAGATTTTAAATATTTTTTTTGTAAATTTTGATGAAAAATTAGTAAATATTTAAAAATACAAATAAACTCATAAGATGTAGATCAATTGGTTTGCGTGGGGTTTAGTATCTATAAGGTCATTAGTTCAAATCTCATGGAGAGAAGTTGAGGGTGAGAACTACCTATGGGTTATAAAATGTTCCATGAGGTGTCTAGGCTCGACTGAGCTTCGCCCAATCCTAATGACAACAACCCACATATGGGTAGAATGTTATTTCATCTAATATTGGGGTTGGCCTTGATCTAGGTTCAACCTAGTTGAATAAAAAAAATAAAATTATAAATAAGTGGAAGAATTAACACTAATTTTTTAATTGGGTTTTAACACATTGTAATTTTTTTTTTTAAATAAACCTTTATGAAAAAATAGTCCAAAGCTACACAAGCATACAACATTATTTGAAATTAAAATTATTACACTTGAAGTATGAAATGCTCATTAGATGACAATGTCATATCATTTGACCACTATGCCATTTTGGAGTAATACTTTTTCTTTGAACCTGATGATTTGGAGGGAGCAAGAAAAACCAATTGTCGAGTCTCTTTCAAAACTGCAAGGTATCTTCTAAACACTATAGAAACATGCCATGTACTTATACCCAGAAAATCCCCACCAAATGTGAATTCCATCATTGGTATAAGCTTCTCTCAACCATGCTAAGCTCCTCAAAAGTAATTTTTCTCATGTGCTCCAAAATAAAACCTCACACTTCCAAATTTCTCTTGAGATCAATCTATTTTATTGCTTGAAACAAGGATATGCATTAACCATATGAGCTCTAGATTTACACTACATATATATATAATATACCCAGTAAACTATTTTTCTAAATGTTGATGGTTATATAGATATTTCTACTTGAAGTTTGTTTTCCCATTCCAAAATATGATATCGTACTTTCTTGTTTCATTTATTTTTAGTTCCAGTGTTAGTTCCAATTACATCTAGCTATTAGCAAAAGTGAATGTGTTAAATGTATTCATACTACAATCAGGGAAACCAACATTTTTTAAATATAATGTAAAGTAGGACTGATCCAAATTTTATGAAGGAATGAAATGAAATATATATATAAACATGAACACAAAGATACAATGAAAACATAACTTCAATTCACTAATAACAAAGAACTGAAAAATGTTTACATGCAAAATGGAAATGAACTAGCTCAAGTGATGGTAGCTTGTCTCTGAGAAGAGATGTGTTGGATACATGCCTTCTGGAATGTGTTACAATGAGGCTCGAAGACCTATTTATTATTTAGAAACAATGGAAAACCCTAAACATTCAAAAACCTAACCCTAGGAGATGAAGCAACTATAGTTTGTGGGCCTTGTTGGGGTAAATTGGTACATCAACTTCTTCAGGTCGTAACTTTGGCATACAATCTCCATTTGATGTGTATGATACCTCATTAGAAATATCTATTTGAGGAATACAACTTTCGACTGCAAACCCCCACCACAAAATATGGGATTTCCTGTTTTCCAAAAAAACATCATTTATGGCCTCAAAATGGCTCCGAAAGTTCAAGACCCGAAAAACTGCCAAAAATAGTAAATTGTACTACAATTAAGGACATTATACTACAATTAAGGACACAGTAAATTGTACTACAATTAAGGACATGAACATGCTAGCAAATGAGTTGGATGCGTTCAATAAACTGGGTTTCTTTATCGTCCTCAGACTGTACATTTGTGGATTCTGTCTATGCAGTCACATGAGGCATAACAACATCAATAAGACACAATGGTTGAAAACCCATACCCACTTAAAAAGTATTGTTGCCAGTCGAGCTATGGAGAGCTCTAATATAACTATGTTTCACATAAGGAAGAATCTCATCCCAGGTTCGTGGATACTTGGAGTTTTACATGAATAGTATGTGCACTATCATCCTATTAGCGACTTGTGTCTGGTCATCAGTCTAGGGATGGAATACGATCGACTTGGTGAGATTAGTGTACAATAATTTCTAGAAGCTCGACTAGAATGTGCTCAGGAACCTGTTATCCCGATATGATATAATGGTTTGCGAGATTCAAAAATGTACCTATACTCATTCAAAGAAGAGTTTAGTAGTGTCTTTTGTTGTGATACTCTTCTTGCAAGCCACCAATATAGTCATCTTAGAAAATATTTCCACGACCACAAATACATATTCATTACCATGTTTGGTAGAAGGGAGGCCCGAAAGATAGTCCATGGAGATGGATTCCCAGGATTGGTTGGGAGTAGGATGAGGAGTGTGCAAGCCTTGCTTCTTGATGGTTGGCTTGGTGATTGAATAGGAAGTGCAAGATGTGATATATTTTACAACGTCATGTTAGAATTTGTGCCAATAAAAATACTTTTGTATTTTGGCCACAATTTTCTCTACACCAAAGTGTCCTGCGACCTGACTGTAGTGTGCCTCCCAAATCAACTTGGCACACTCATATGAAGGTACAAAAAGGTGGACTAGGTAGCATAATAATGCATCCTAGAGGTGGAATTGTGGAACTTGCTTTCCATCCACTAGCATCTAGTATGTGGTGGCAAACTCTAGATAATTTTTGTATAATTGTGGCCATCCAAAGGTCTCATGGCCATAAGATTTGAGAAAAATAGTCAGCGTTGCAATTGGGGACCAACTGAGGCAATTTGAAACATGATTGGTGTTTCCCTTCTTGTATTTAATGTTCAAGTGAAATTGTTATAGATATGTTGACCACTTCTGATTTCGATCATTCTGCAACTTCCCTTATGTTTGGATAAATTTAAGAGGTCGTTGATCTGTGTGGATGACCATCTCTTTCCCCAGAATGTAATTTTTCCATTGTAAGCACACCTGCACGATGGAACACATCTCTTTATCATAAATGGGGTATTTCCAAATTTTATCAGAAAAATTATCACTATGATAGGCCACTGGATGCCCATATTGGGTGAGAACTACACCAATAGCATAGTTATAGGCGTATGTCTCAATTTAAAATGGTTGTTGCAGGTCCATCAATGCGAGTACAGGTGCAAAGCATAGGTGGTGCTTCAACTCAACAAGTGCCTTTTGTTGGGACACAAACCATAATTTTTTTTATTTCGCTTCGCCCTTGGTAACTTGACTAAGAGGCTAAGTGATATGCGAGAATCCCAACATGAAACTCCAATTAAAATTGGCAAGGCCTAAAAAATTGTGAAGTTATGTTAGAGTGTTGAGGGATGGAAAATCCCGAATGACTTGGATCTGAACCAGATCCACATGCATGTCTTTCTCATCAATGATGTAGCCCAAAGATTAGACCTGGCCCATGCTAAATGTGCATTTCTCCAAGTTGGCACACAATTTTTGTTGTTGTAGGGTTTGAAGGACTTGTCGAATGTGTTGTAGGTGCTCTTCCCAAATATTGTTCAAGATGAGGATGTCATCTAGATATACAACCACAAACTAGTTGGTGAAGGGCCGCAAGATGTCATCCATCATCCTCATAAACATTGTAGGGCATTTTTCAACCCGAAAGGCATGACCAACCACTTGAAAATTCCCTCCCTGTTTGAAGGAAATCTTCCATACATCTGTGGGTTCAATTGGCACCTGGTGATAGCTAGACTTCAAGTCAATCTTGTTGAAATACTTGGCCCCCTTGAGTTCATCAAGAAGGTCATCAATCCATGAGATTATATACCTGTTCCTAACAGTGATTTTGTTTAGTTCCCGATAATCAATCCAAAGTCTCTCGGTTCTATATTTATTTTATACAAGTACAATTAGGCTGCCACAAGGTGAGGAACTTGGTCGAATGTGCCCTTTTTTCAGCAAATCTTGGATCTGCCACTTGAGTTATTCATTTTCCAAAATGGAGAGGTGATATATCAACCCATTGGGTAGAGGTGATATGGGAGTCAAATCAATTGAATGCTTGACCTGATAGTGTAAAGGTACCCTTGTCAGTGAGGAGAATATGTCCCTGTATTCTTCCATGACCATATCGACCTGCTTTTGCTTCATGGGGGAACCCTTCCTCGGGGCCATGGATGTGGCCACTATCTTCCCCTTGATTTGAGAGCAAATAAAAAAGAAAAAAAAATTCCCAGTCCATAAGATGATCTTACTGCATTTCTTAGTAGAGATCAAATAGATGAAAGTATGCGGGGATACCTTCGATATCCTATACAATTTTTTTCCTAAATTAATAATAACACTGTGAGGCCTGGAATCATACAAAACATGATGCTTCCAGAAGTATGGTTGGCCTACACATCAAAAAATTCAAGAGGAGCAACATCACACAATACCTCATCTGTGAAAGGCTTGATGTTGTAGGGAAGGCAACATTTTTGGCTGATGCAGAGATCTAGCCCTTGGTGAAGCCACCCAATGGTGTACGACTGCAAGTGTGGTGTGGTCGATAGGCCCAACCACTTCACAATCTCTGGTGAAATGAGGTTCTTTTGGCTCCCACTGTCGACAATGAACTGCAGCGAAGAACCCTTTGTCCACATTTATTAGTGGAAGTCACATTCCTCCTCCTCTGGATCTTCGGGCTCAATCTTCTAGACCTTGGTGGTGGAAATAATGGCACTGGGTTTCGCATCAATAATATGCTTCCCATTGTGATTTCTATTGTTGATTTTTGACTCAGAATTAGAAGATGTATCAGACTCTAAATATTTCAACTCGGCCACCAATGAATACTTGGCGCGACACTCATTTGTTCTATGAATGGGGCTCTTATGGAACTCACACCACTTTACGATGTCCTTCTTCATCTTCGTTGTACCATCATTTGCTTACAACTTCAATGGATTTTCCTCGGTCGCTCCACCTTGGATCTGTCCTTTTGTAATATTCCTAATTAGCTTTCAGCTAGTTGGAATATTAATTTTTTCTTTTGTCACTTAGATAGATGAATAAGAGGGTAGAGAGACCCATAAATCTATTTAGTAGGAATAAAACCACTTCTAATGTGAATGTGGATCTTTGTATCAACTGAATAAAGCATGTGGATGGGGTCAAGTTTGACCAAATCAATAGTGTTGTCATGGAGGTAGTGGAGAGTTATTAGAGGACATCGCAGTTATGGTGGAGGAGTGTATGCATGGCAGCAGCATCTTTAATGACTGGGACCAAGGGTGAGGAATCTCACCAAGCATATAAGGAAGGGGATGGCAGCCATAGAATTCATTCTAATTATTTTCTATGTTTTTTCTTTTATGACTTTCTTCACGCTTCAATAGTTTAGCAAAGTCTGTTGTGTTGTTTAACACAAGTGTGTTTCCGAGCAGAAATCCCACCTGCATCCTCGGGGGACTTCGAGTGCCCACTCAGGAGAGGTTCCTTTGAGCTTCATTCCACTATCCTTCATCAGGCCAAGCTTCCCCCTTCATCAACAGTGTATTCTCCTTCAGGAATTGTGTTATTTTGTAGGGTAGTTGCAGTGGAGGGTTGATAATCCCAGTTTCTGAGCTTGTTTTCCAGTGAGGGGAGCAACCCTTCATCCGAGAGGCTAGCAAGGAGGTTCCTTGAGCATTATTCCACCATCCAAAATTAGGCCAAGTTTTTTCCATCATCTACAGTGCAATCTCCTTTAGAAACTGTGTTATTTTACAAGGCAGCTGTAGTGGAGGGCTTAGTGCCCAAGTTTGTGAGTTGGATTTCCAGTTAGGGGAGCAACCCTTCATTCGGGAGATATATTTGACTAGTATCAGCCATTTTTATATCATATCAGCCACCTCCTATTAGTTACCCAATTTCAGTGCGTTATTCATCCCTAGGGTTGCATCTTTCATATGGTGTATTTCCGAAAACCCCTTCTGGGTTGTCTTGGAAAAGTGCTAGAAAGCCTAGATCTCTGATCCCGACATTTTCCAAGCATTATATCAACAAATCCTTGTGTTCTCAGTTTTATCCTGCAATTATTCTCCATAGGACTATGCATTCATATGTTCTCCGGCATTTTATGTAGCAGCAACATTTCATATTTCATAAACTGGGTCATTTGAGGCTTGTTTTGCCTAGCTTGAGTGTCTTTTTCCTCAAGATCTTGTACTCATTTCTCTGCTATAATGTGAAGTAAAATGGCTCTATGATATACTCATATTGTTGTATTTATATTTTACTACATTTTCCATTTTTATATGCTATATTCTTGTTGTTCCTAATTTGGAATATTAAAGTGGTATCATAGCATAATCTTGGCTCAACCTGTGTGGCACTACATCTATAAATCTGGAGCAATGGGTGGAAGAGAGTTTCCAAAACCTATTCTCCAAAATATGCAGGATATTTCCAGATAAATCAAGGAGATGAGGAGGGAAAGACATAGAGAGACCCCAAGAAGGTCTCAACATGGAGAGAGTTCCGACACCTCACATTATTGGTGTGAGCATTCATCATTACAACCAGTTCCACAACGCTCCACCGTGCCTTCATTCCTAGCAATAGGAAATGAGGTAGGAGGAAAAAAAGAGGAGGAGACTCTTGGTGATTATATCCTAGAATACAAATCTCAATCTCAGAGGTTCAAAGAGCATCCAAATTTCCAAGGTTTTGGCATATCAACATTAATAGAAGATCCAATAATCACAATAGAGGTAGAGGGTACATGCAGAACAATAGTATGCAACATAATTTGGAAATATTATTCCTGTCGGCTTTTGATGGGTCACCCTACTGCACAGCCAAGGCTTGGGTAGAGAAATTAGACATCTATTTTTAGTTGAACCGAGTCTCGGATATGGAGGCCATTAAGGTAGCAGTGTTTCACCTTGAAGGTGAAGCACATGAGTGGTGGTTTCATACATTGGGGCATGAGAGTATAACTGCTTATGCGGAATTTACCCAAAGGTTGGTGGAGATATTTGACCCAAGAGAGCCAGGAGCTCATTTTTTTGAGCTAGCTAAGCTCAAGCAGTCAGGATATACGGAGACTTATATCTCTAAATTTTTGAAACTTTCAATCATGGTGCTAGATCTATCTGCAGTTAGAAGAGTACATATGTTTATTTATGAATTAGCAGTGCCTTTACATAAGTTGGTAGAACCCACTAGAACAACTACTCTCCAAGATTCTATTGAGAGGGCTAGATATTTACAGGATGCTTTTCCAAGAGCAAGAGATCCATTTCAGCAAAGGCCACCCTTTCAGTCAAAAGGGAAAGATGTGAAGGTTCTTCCTCCAAAGGAAAACCAAAACAAAGGGCCTCTTAGTGATGATGAGGTATTCTCCAATAATTATGAGGAGGAAGAAGAAGAGATGGACAGAAATACCAATGATGTAGCACCAAGAGGAGATCCACCACCACCTGGAGGTGGAAATAGGGCAATTTCTCCAACTAGAGGAGCCCTTGCATCCTTGCAGGGAGTTCCAAAGAATCTAACATTGGGAGACCAAGGAACAGTCCAAGAACAACATGTGTCGGTATTGATAGACAATGGTGTTAACACTGGAAAATCGTACAGTAGAAGGTGGCATTAATTAATGTCAAGCCTAAGGATTTACAGGGCAGGGACACATTATGGAATCAAGAAAGTATTTAAAATCTCTAAGGTTTTGAGAAAATTAGATTTGAACTAGTCTTAAATGCTAGATTGCATGCCTAATCCTTCAAGAAGAGCGCCTTCTGTGCACCTTTTTCCCCGATAAGCGCGCATTCCTAGAAATGGCAAAATGTCGCTTTCTGGGACCACACCAAGCAAAGGACAATTACTCCTTATATGAAGCCGCCTAAGGATAGCCACCATCGCCTCCTTAGACATCATGTGAGCACACAAAGGAATATGTAGAACACATAATGGAATCATACATCTCCCTTGGGTCACCATCCATCATCTACCAAGGGAGGGAAGGAGGATTTGAAACTCCCCTATATAAAGCCACCAAGAGATGAAGAAAGGGTGATCACATTGTTATGCTGGCCAAAGTTGCCCAAGCAACACCAAGAGTGTGTGACCTGAAGCTGGAGCTGAACAGGACTCGATCGTTGGCCACCCAACAATCCTAGTCCACCATGGCAGAGAGAGAGGGAGACTACATCAGAGGTAGAGCTTGGAAGGCAACATCCTTACATCGGGACCTAGAGCCATTGCCTAGGTGGCCTTTGGAAAGTGGGTAAAATTCCATCTCCATTTCAAATGTTTAATAAGAAGAGGCCTTTGAGCCATCGTTGGTATTATTATCGTTTTAACTCTCTTTGATAGCTTCTGCATATTTGTGTTTTAATTTTAGTTTACTTTGAGCATACATTCACATACTTTTTTCACTGAATTGTGTGCTTTTGAGCTCCACCACTTTCTGCCTATTACCAATAGTTTAAAGAGTAGACCACACTCTTTAAATTGGTGCAATTTCGTACGCCCATGCAACAAATCCACCACAACAGGATTGGCGACTCCACTAACGTGTTCCAAGTTTATGCGGTTGTGCCATATTTTGCAGGAGACCCTTTGTCTATGCTAGAGTGGAGCTGACAGTCCTCTGACCCATCTTACATTCCCTAGATTCACTGGAGTGACAGACTGAAGAAGGCAACTCCTAATATTTTTTACTTGCAGGATTTTTGCACGTAGTTTCTCCTCACAGACGTGCAGGGCGTGCATTCAGCTCTGACCTGCGTGCAGGAAGGCGCACCTATCAAGGCTTTTTGCGCGCAAATGGAAAAATGAGAGTTTTTCCCCTATATTGTACATTTTTCTTCTTGTAGTGTGTTGGGCAGCCCCTAATGTATCTGCCATCACTTTTTTTGATACCCCATAGCTTCTGAGAACTCACTTTTTGCTGCTTTCTGTAGGCATAGAGTTAGTTTCTCTTTAAGTTGATTTTTTGCAAAAATCTTCACATAGTTTAAGTAGGGGGAAATTAACCATTACATTCTGAACAATTTATGTTTTGCAAAAATTTGGTATTCACACTTAGATTAACTAGTCCAAGTAAGTGGCCCAAGGCCACACATGCATAAGCTACTGTAGAAATTGTTTTAATTCAATTTTTTCATTTAGGAAATTGCGGGACTATGATTGAATCGTCGATTAGAGAAAGTAATATCTGCTGCCTTTGCACCCTTCGGTGATCCTAGGCAAGCATATGAACGCTCTATTTTTGCGATTTTCCATCTCCCTTTAGTTAGTCACATAGATTAACTAGGAAGATTTTAAAGCGGCCCATTATCCACACAAGTTTTCCATTTTGAGCCAAGAACAAGATAACGTAGTTTAACTAGGGGTTTTTTGTAAAGGATCACCGATATCCAAATGTTCAAACTATGAGCTTGTTCACCTTATGCTCACACACACTCACCCACTAAGCAAAGAAAGCCACCTAAAACTAACTTAAACAAACTCACTAAATTCTCCCCACAGGGGCCACAAGAGAATTTATAGACTAAGTTAGGATCAAGGGGGTAGGCATCCAATAAGCTGCCTTGATCACACTTCATATTGAAACATAGAAGTTGTGTATTTATGGAGCTTCAAAATCCACCTATCAGCCCATGGAAAAGAAAACCCAATCGCGGCAGAGACCCGATTCAGAGGGGGTTAGGCTTAGGCGCAGTGCGTGCAGTATCAGTTGGTACTACCTGACCCAACTGATACTCTGTACTGTTAGCTGACTACCAAGAAGCCCAAGACTTGAACGCTCACGTGGGACGGTGGTTCTTAGTGGCCAAAAACTAGGGCATCCTTTACCCTATAGGTGACAGTGCAGGAAAGCGCCAGACCCTCTATCCTTACCTTGGTGGATTCTCTTCGGCTAACTGGGGGTGTCGCCAGCCCTTACGGGACATTGTGCCAACACTCACAAGAAATATTCTCAAGGCCCAGTTACTTTTGAGTGTGTGAGGACGCATAGGTCTTCTAGGATTTTGAGTATCATACGCAAAACAAACAAAAACCATATTTTTGCTTGATTGATCACATAGATCAAGTTAAAGGGAAAATAATTTTATTTTCGCTTTGTTTTATGTATGTGGCCATAATTTTGCTTTGACCTAGACTCTATCCCCTCAAACTTTTCCAAAACCTAACCTAGTCAACACCCAAATGGTCCCAACGGAACCTCGTCGATCCAGGCGTCTTTTGGACCTCCCCCCATTACAGGGAAGGGTTCCAGGTCTTTCGCCATTTAGGTGTCAAAGACAAAACGCTGCCACCGTCATTGGTTCATCCTCCATTGGAGCAACCATAGTTGGGAACCCTAGTCGGTCTCCCAACACCACGCCGCACACCACTCCCCCCTCAAACTCTAGGGAGCAGAGGAGCACGTCCCATTCGGGAAGCCACCTGAACACACATCAGGGTACGTCATAGAATAACCCTCGTTCTAACCAGAACTTCGTGTCTTCACACATTTCCATGGCGTCAAACTCTTAGTCACCCTTCTTAGCTGCGTTAAATCTACTCGATTTAACCAAGCTCACAAATGACCCCATCGCACACGATCCTTCACGGCCTCCCATGCCCACGAAGCTCCCTTCGGATATACCAAAGTTTGAAGGAAAGAAAGCGAAAGACCCAGGTAATCATATATTGGCATTTCACCTGTGGTGCTCATCGAATAGTATCATCGATGACACTATTTGATTGAGGTTATTTCAACGCACTCTTACGAGAGTAGCCGCTAAATGGTACATGGAGCAACCTCCTGCTTCATATGGAACCTTTAGCGCCCTCGCTACCACATTCCTCACTTATTTTCAAATACCCATTCACCATGATTTGGGAATGGAGTTACTGACTCATTTTAGACAAACCCCTGTCGTCCATATCTCTGACCATCTTCATGAGTGGAGGCAGCGTCGTAGTTTATGCAAAGCTAAACTCGACGACTGGGTCCTCTTAGATTTATTCTTGAAAACTCTGACGGCGGAGATTTCAAAGGATGTGGCACAACAATACCCCACATTCGAAGAGGACGCAATCAGTAAATCCCATAAGATTGAACTGATTTATACGCAGTCAGGATACATTTACAATATCCTGCCTAACACCCCATGCCTTCAAACTTATCCAGGATTGCAAGGCACATCCAACTCTATAGACGGAATAATTGGGTCAATGACCCAAGGGTACCTAGGTAGCAGTAGTCACAATCCTGATTATGCACATAATTCTACCCAGAACATGTCTCAACCTGGATATCAAAGTCATCACATGCCTCAGCAAGATTTGATTAGTAGGGCGCAAGTGTATCACCAAGGAGGACCCTATCCTCTGGTTGAGGGGACCCAGTACATAGGAAGAAACACTAACGGAAAAGCTCCCCCCTAATGGCCAGGTGAAAACAAGGGACAACGTTATGCTTAGTCCCAAGCACATGACACACCTTCGCAAACCATTGCACAGGTGAACTTTGTGCAGTCGTCCCAGAATCAACCACACCAGTATAACCAGGAGAACTACCCTCCTAACGTGGTTAAGAAAAAATAAAAAAACAAGCCCAAAGGGAACCCTGGATAGGGGGGCAGCAACCAACAGCGCCCACCGCGATCCCAGGCTGGAGGCAACTCTAGCAGGAATCAAAACCAGGAGCCAAGAAATGCCCAACGCCAAGGCAAAAGGCCACCTCTGCGAACAAACCATTGTTGTTCAATATGTGGTGAGTACGGGCACTATACTCACCATTGTCCCGATCTCCCTGAGCTAAAAAAGCTTCAGAGTAACCGAGGACAAGGAGGATCTTCCCAGCAACCTGTTGTTATGCAAGAACCTTTCCCCCACCAAGGGACGATTAGCACTCAGCAAAAAAACCTAGATGATTCCGGAAAAAAAAAGTCATGAAATTTACATGACTGGGGATGAAATGTTTTTCCAAACATGGAATCGCAGTTACGACAACCCACCAGACTCCATTACATCAAGGGCTAGTACTAGTGCACCGACTGCACCTTTGACCATTTCAAATACGCCTATAGAACCATTTCCAAAAATGGAAAAGGGACTTAATAGGAGAGCAGGTGACTACTCCAAAGTGGCCCATAATTATAGCATCATGGACGATTTAGCTCGATCACCCGTTGCTATGTCTGCATTGGAAGTACTACAATCGTGCCCAAAGAAATGGAAATCCCTACTTTCCACATTAGGTGCTATCGACCTGCCGATATGTGCATGATGGCTTTTGATTTAGACAAAGCCACCCCTATGCTTCCTTCCATGGTTGCGTTCCAGATACCAGTATCAGTACAGAATATCACTATTCACCAATGTGTCATAGATGAGGGTGCATTGACATGCATCATGTCAAAAAATGTTTGGCAGAAGTTGGGTTCTCCCTAACTAAAACCCTCGGTCATAACGCTTCGAGCCTACGACGGTCGTCCCTCGACCCCTGTCGGCCTCTACTGAAATTTCTCGGTCCGTTTAGCTGGCAAGACAGTCTACATAGACATTGAAGTCTTGGATGCTCACTTAGATTACAATATACTCCTCGGGCGGAGTTATATGTATGCCATGTCCACCATATCCTCCTACATCTTCCGCATTATGATGTTCCCCCATGAGGATCACATCATTACTGTCGACCAACTGACACACAAAGAGAAGCGTCCCCTAAACAACACGGATGTAATTCTACCCTATGTAGATACAGCCGTAGATGGTCTTTCATGGTACCAAGAATATGGCCCTGGCCAATTCAAACCATCATCCCTCCTAGGGTCATTTCTAGGAGATCCTCCCATTATCCCTGAGGTATCACCCGATGCCACAGGGGCCCCAGTGTGCATGATGTCCACATCAAGCACCAAGGTCAGACAGGACATGGACTCAAGCAGTATCGACACGGAGGTAATGGCCACGATAGCCTCTCTAGCCTATGCTGCCTCCCAAACCCCTTTCCTCTACCCCCCAGCTGGCTTTGTCTCCCAGCAGGTTTTGGGAACACTGGTATTACCCAACATATCGTTGGAGTTCCCAGTTTGGTACCTCGTTCCCCCTTCCGGAACAACAGCCACCAACGTTACTGCCATAGGATTAAAGCCCCTCAATCCTGAGGATCCCAAACCTACCCAAGAAACGGTCGAGACCGCCCCCGCAAAGGAAGTCCCCATTGCGAAACCGGTTATCACGGCCAAGAAAACTGCAAACAGAGGAAAGAAGATGGTGACCCCTGAAATTCAAAGGGAATCACCAGTCTGCGCCATATGCGATGTTATAGGCCACCCTACCCACATATGTCCGGATTTGGACGAGTTAAAACCACTCCTCGGCTCCAAAGTAGACATCTCGACGCCGTGTTCCCGTAAAAAGGAACCTACCACGAAAGATAAAGGAAAACCGCTCCGTACCAATCATGCATGTGATCTCTGTGGCAACTATGGGCACTATACCTACCATTGTCCAGAGATACCATGATATAGGAACGCCTTACATGCAATCGAGTGATCCTATCAAGAGGATCCCCCCACCCAGTCCCTGGGAAATGAGCCTCGTGTCATCCCGTACCTGCAGGAGGAGCAACAGTCACTAGAAAGACAATAATTTGTCCCTCCTCCCCCCAAACCACCATACACCAACCAGGAACAGGAGAACCTGGTTGCCTCATCCTCTTGAGTTATCACGCGTGTTGATTACTGCAGACTGTTTGATCGAGTCTTTGACCCAAGATCACCTAGGCTCAGTAATCTGTATTTGGGGAGATCCTAGACGCAAGAATAATCGGAAACACCCCCCCCCCCCCCCCCCCCCCATGATCTCATTCTGTGGGTAACCACAACTAAAATCAAAACTAGGAGCCAAGTAACAGCTCCCAAGGGAATAGAGGTGATGCCACACATTCACACTCCCGAAAAAATCAAATTTTCAGCATCGACAGGTATGCCCTCTCTCATCTTCTTTTTTAAAGCTCATGACTTTCAATAATATTTGATAAAGAAGATGCTTTCACTTGAGGTAGTTGTTTCTACAGGAAAAACCCGTAAACCATTCATAGCACCATCTACTGAAGGTTCCAGAGTAGGTATCATTATACCCCCAGCATGATAGAGCCCCAGAAAACTTTGCATATCCTGACATCATTTCTCCATCAGAAATAAACAATAGGGTCCTCATACCCGACTGTGTTTATCATCTCCTCACCCTGCACATGATAAACGTTCGCGTTGGTCAGTAGAGCCTCCCCTCCATGGCGCTCGTCACCCAAAGTAGACCATAGATCACAACACAAGTGACTCCATGGATATACCACTTCAGTCTGGGAAGCACCTCGTGCCCATCCATTCATCATGCATAATGTCAAGTTTACCATTCAAACTCAAACCCCCTTCTCAGACAATCAGGTTGTACAAGCAGATGGAAAGCACACCTCCGCACATCGCATTTGGCCCACCATACCTCCATCAGCACAAACCCATTTGCGACACTTCTTCATCCGCTTCATCAACCCCACACATGAGACCAACCAATGGGACCCCCACCCCCAGCAAAACATTGTCCTCACACCTTCAATGAGTGAACCCTTTCATTTTTTGGGGCACCCGTCTCTGTGTTTTGTACAAACTAAACCTCATTATTTTATTCTTTTGGTAAGTGTACAAAGACTGCGAACGATGCCCTTCGCCTCTTCACCATCATATTTCATCTTTTCCCCCATGGAAGCAGTCCCTCATTCCCCTTGGTCGGAGTATTTCACCCCCACGCACGCATCATCATGACATTCATAGCTGGTTCACACTCACCCTGGAAGTCCTACCGACTCCAGGGATTTTCCCTTCCGATATAACTATGATTGCCTCCAAGCTGCTAAAGTATACTCTAGCCTTGGGCCACTGAATCTCATCATCCGCTTTCAGTCACCTCTCACCAACATGCCTATGTTAAACCCATCACATCTAGGTCCTTGACCTCGTGGGTCAATGACCCTGGTTTGGTTAAGGCTTCATTTTTGTCGACCTCGACAACTCTTTTCCAAAAAGGAAGCGGTACCTTGGATCACCCCTCCCCATGAAAAGGAGTATCCTTGGGTGGCACTATGGGAGACATCATTTTCCATAGATGTCATCGATCCTCCTCACATTCGACTATAGCAAAAGCTTTCATGTCACGATGGTATTGTACCTTACAACCATTGCACTTTGATCAGATCCATCGAAGACTCGTGCCTCCATAAGCATCTTTGTAAACAATGCTTACAGGGGAAGGTCCCAGCCAGTACATATGCGTACATTGCGCAGCTAGATGCCATACAAAGTTTACGCATATGGGTACCACATTCCACCTATCGTCAAAGAAAAAAACACCCCTGAGGGCGTCAACGGTCGTCGTCAACAACCGCCAACATCACTACCACAATAGTGACACAAACAACACATGTATTTTTCAATTTTGTTTAACTAGCCATAACATCACGAGCATGGGACATGCCCACCTCATTGAAATTTTGTATATATTTTGTATATTTTATTTGCTTGCAAGGGTCCCTTAGGCCATGGTCATCTCGGAAACGTTGCAAGGTGCTGTCAATTCCAAGATTCACGCTGGCCTCTCTCTCGCTCTGTGCACGACACGGAAAAGAAACTATAATGTATTTCAACTATACAATCCTTCCTATACCTCACACATTAGGGGGCAACTATTAACACTGGAAAATCGTACAACAGAAGATGGCATTAATTAATGTCAAGCCTAAGGATTTACAGGGCAGGAACACATTATGGAATCAAGAAAGTATTTAAAATCTCTAAGGTTTTGAGAAAATCATATTTGAACTAGTCTTAAATGTTGGATTGTGTGCTTAATCCTTCGAGAAGAGTGCCTTCTACGCGCATTTTTTCCCAATAAGCACGCATTCCTAGAAATGGAAAAATGTCGCTTTCTGGGACCACACAAAGCAAAGGACGGTTACTCCTTATATGAAGCTGCCTAAGGACAGCCACCAGCGCCTCCTTAGACATCATGTGAGCACACAAAGGAATATGTAGAGCACACAATGGAATCATACCTCTCCCTTGGGTCACAATCCATCATGTACCAAGGGAGGGAAGGAGGATTTGAAACTCCTCTATATAAAGCCACTAAGAGATGAAGAAAGGATGATCACATTGTTATGCTAGCCAAATTTTCCCAAGCAACACCAACAGTGTGTGACCAGAAGCTGGAGCTGAGGAGGACTCGATCATTGGCCACCCAACAATCCTAGTCCACCACGGTAGAGAGAGAGGGAGACTGCATCATAGGTAGAGCTTGGAAGGCAACATCCTTGCATCAGGACCTAGATACATTGCCTAGGTGCCCTTTCGCAAGTGGGTAAAATTTATTCTCCATTTCAAACGTTTAATAAGAAGAGGCCTTTGAGCCATCATTGGTATTATTATCGTTTTGACTCTCTTTTATAGCTTCTGTATATTTGTGTTTTATTTTTAGTTTTCTTTGAGCATACATTCGCATACTTTTTTCACTGAATTGTGTGCTTTTGAGCTCCACCACTTTCTGCCTGTTACCAATAGTTTAAAGAGTAAACCACACTCTTTAAACTGGTGTGATTTCGTACACCCGTGCAAAAAATCCACCACAACAAGTGGGACCACCAAAAATTTTATTGATGCCCAACTAGTGCAGAGGAGAGTCACACCCACCAGTGATTCTGAAGGATTCTTATTTGTGGCCCCCAGGACTAAGAAGTGGGGGGAGTGTGTTTTGACATTGACTATGACTTTGGGGACATACAGTCTGATAGATCACTACTTTGTGACCAAGACCCCTGAAACCAATGTGATATTTGGTGTGCAATGGATGATTTCACTGGGGGAGGTCACTACAGATTGGGAGGCCTTGCAGATGGCATGGATAGATAAGAAGAGTGGTAAACATCAAAATATCAGGGGCATGCACACCTATCCACCTCAGGAATCCTCCACACATAATATGGGGATTGATTTGCACAGAGGAAGCCAGGACAACTCAGCCCACTCAAATATGCAGTTTACTCTAGACCATGATGTTTTATTATTTGGAGTCATTCCACCAGGGAGGCCCCCCGAATTGGAAGTTGGTTAAAGAGTACTCACAACAAGTAACACCACTCACAAATCTGGTTAAGAGGATAGCCTTGTAGGGGACCAACACAACGCGGAAGGCCTTTGATTGGCTCAAAGAGGAGAAGATTATTTTTTTGGTATCGGTATTACTAACTCTCACCAAGCCTTTTGCACTGAAAGGTGATGCTTCAGGAGTGGATAATGGCACATGTATGGTGCAAGAGGGCTATCCCGTAGCCTTTGAGATTCAGAATATATTTCCATATTGGAAGGAGTATTCCATATATGGTAGAGTGTTTCTAGTCTTCATACATGCATTGGCCAAACTTAGGAGGTTTTGGATGGGCAATAGCCTCCAAGTGAATATTGACCACCATGAACTTCAATCTTTTCTTGAGCATAAAAAGTTGCAAGGGAGGCAACAAAAGTGGGGTAGAAGTATTCCGCCATGTGGATTTGGCATTGAGCATGTCAAAGAGGGGGGAAATGAGGTGACATGTGCCTTATCACAAAGGCTAGTAGCGCTGACATTGGTGAGTATAGATCCAGATTGGGAATCCCAGCTATTGGTGGAGCATTCTAAGAACCACTTCATCTATTACCAATATCAGATCTTCTTGACTAGAGATTCTAAGCTCAAGGAGAAGGTTCTACATGCAACACATGATTCACTCCTTTTCAGTCACCGGGATCTCATCAGGACATATCAGGCCATTTGGGAGAGATTCTCATGGGAGGGTCTCAAGGAGGATGTGCTCTAGCATATCAGGGGATGTGTAGTTTTCTTGAATATTGAGGAGGAAAACAACCATCCTGCATGGTTTTTATAGTCACTCACTTTTCCAAGAGAAAGATGAGAGAGCTCATCTATGGACCTCATCACCAGCTTGCCAACAATACATGGTAAGGATTGTATCTTTATAGTCATTGATCAAATAACAAATCATTTCCATTCCTTTGCCATTTATTTACAATGCATTACTCCATAAGAGGGAAAGCCTCTCCTCAGACTTCATGGTCTTATTAATACCAAGATCAGTGATAGAGATAGCCAATTCCTAGATGTTTTTCGGAAATTATGGTTCTATTTTGGGTGTACTCAGTTGACACCCAATGTCATTTACTACTTCCAAGTAGATGAGCATATATACACAACAAGCAAGTGGTTGGGAAGCTACTTGCCACATTATGTTCAGGGGCATCAAGGTGCCAAACTGCGATGGTATCACTTGAGGGACTATTGTCACCATTTGGCATTTCACATGGCACTCATTTTATCTCTATTTTTAGTTCCATATGGTGATGATTTTCTATTCACTATTGGTGGAATGGTTTGGGCAAGAAAGGTTCCTAGAACTAAAGATTTGATCCTAGAGAGTCCATGTGTATCATGGCCTCCTAAGGACAACATTGGTACAACCCAAGATCAGCAGCAGTTCTACAAAGATCATAGATGGGGAGAGAGATGTCGTGGGGTGGAAAATTTGGTTTATCATTTTCAGCCATACAACCCATCTACATTACAGGAACAGGGGACTAGGGATCTTTTCTATGGGCCACACATGGTGATCCAACTTGTTGGCAAAGTGGGATATAGGTTGGAGCTTCTCATTGGGATTAAGATCCCCAAAATTTTTCATATCTCATGCCTCAAGAATGGCATTAGAAAACATGTAGTTTCCTCCATGTATTTCCCACTTGTTTATGATGTGATTCATTTGGCTTTATCACCAAATTCTAACTTGGACACTTGGGAGGGGTAGCTAAGGGATAGATTTATTGGAGAGCATTTGTTTCAGTGGAGGAATTAATCGGATGAGGATGCTACAGGGGAAGGAGAAAAGGTTTTGCATTATCCATCCTTACAGTTGATTGAGAACAAGCAACATTTGGGAGGGGAGGACTGTAATATTCCTAATTAGCTTTCAGCTAGTTGGAATACTAATTTTTTCTTTTGTTACTTACATAGATGAATAAGAGGGTAGAGAGACCCATAAATCTCTTTAGTAGGAATAAACCCACTCCTAATGTGAATGTGGATCTTTGTATTAGCTAAATAAAAAACTATTGGGTGTGAATAAGGGCTAAATCATGTGGACGGGGTCAAGTTTGACCAAATCAATAGTGTTGTCATGGAGGTAGTGGAGAGTTATTGGAGGACAACGCAGTTATGGTGGAAGAGTGTATGCATGGAAGTAGCATCTTTAATGAGTGGGACCAAGGGTGAGGAAGCTCACCAAGCATATAAGGAAGGGGATGGAATCCATAGAAGGAATTCTGCTTAATTTTTATGTTTGGTCTTTTATGACTTTCTGCATGCTTCAGTTGTTTAGCGGAGTCTGTTGTGCTGTTTAGCACAAGGGTGTTTCTGATCGGAAATCCCACCCTCGTCCTCGAGAGACTTTGAGTGCCCACTCAAGAGAGGTTCCTTTAGGCTTCATTCCACTATTCGGCATCAGGCCAAGCTTCCCCCTTCATCATCAGCACAATCTCCTTCAGGAATTGTGTTATTTTGTAGGGTAGTTGCAGTGGAGGGTTGACAAACCCAGTTTATGAGTTTGTTTTCCAGTGAGGGGAGAAACCCTTCATCCAGGAGGCTAGCAAGGAGGTTCATTGAGCATTATTCCACCATCCAGAATCAGGCCAATTTTATGCCATCATCTATAATTAAGTCTCCTTCAGAAACTGCGTTATTTTGCAGGGCAGTTGCAGTGGAGGGCTTAGTGCCCAAGTTTGTGAGTTGGATTTCCAATGAGGGGAGCAACCCTTCATCTTGGAGATCTACTAGAGGATTATCAGCCATTTTTATATCATATCAGCCATCTCCTATCATATACCCAGTTACAGTGTCTTATTCAGCCCTAGGGTTGCATCTTTCATATGGTGTATTTCCAAAAACCCCTTCTGGGTTGTCTTGGAAAAGTGCTAGAAAGCCTAGATCTCTTATCCCGACATTTTCTGAGCATTATATTAGCATATCCTTGTGTTTTCAATTTTATCCTACAGTTATTATCCGTATGACTGCGTAGTCATATGTTCTCCGGCATTTTATGTAACAGCAAAATTTCATATTTCATGTACTAGGTAATCTGAGGCTTGTTTTGCCTAGCTTGAGTGTCTTTTTCCTCAAGATATTGTACTCATTTCTCTACTATAATGTGAAATAAAATGGCTCTATGATCTGCTCCTATTGTTGTATTGATGTTTTACTACATTTTTCATTTTTATATGTTATATTCCTATTTCTCCTAATTTGGAATATTACACCTTTGTTTTGGGTTTAGGGGCACTCTTGCCCTGCTTCTGATTCACATATCCAAAGTCACATTTATTTTGTTTAAATTTGTGTTCACTATTTGCAACATATCAGTATGATGCACCAAGTGAGGAGATGTCCAGGAACTACATTTCTTCCTGAATGTATCTGTGCAAACAGTTGCGGTACTTTAGCACCAGATGTTACTCAAAGTTTTTGATACCGAACTTTGTTTGTGGAGTATGAAAAATGTTTGTGAACTCATGCACATCTTGATCCCTTTGCTACGTAGTGTGGTCCACTTTATGTACTTTTCATCATAGCTCCCCACAGGGTAATACTATTCCTTGAAAACATCTCAGAAAGAGTTCAAAGAGGGGAAATTTTTAAACAGAGAGAGTTCCTTAGCCCTTTAATCACAGTAATTTCCCCCAAATCCTTGACATGGGGGCAACCTTAAGCAGTGCAAACGTAAAATTATCCCTATCAAGGAAACTATGGATTGAAAAATAACCTTCCAACAAATTAAACCATTTATCTACAACATTTACATCTATTTAACCTTAAAATATAGGGATATCGAAGTTCACTTGTACCTTGAAGGGGGTGGCACCTCCGAAGTGTCTGTTGGATGAAGATGCGTCGTCGGTGGGAATTCACCAAAGGATCTAGGAAAAGTTGTCCATCATCTCGTTTCTTTGCCGCTCGAGGGCTTCTTCGAGCAACAATTTGATAGGATCTCTTGCTCCCTCATATTTATTTTATTCCACCATGGGAGGCCATCAGTGTTAGTGGGGACAATCTTGCAAAGGCTCAACCAGTTCAAGTCCCAACTCCTTATACCCTGCCCTCGTTGGGGACATGCACAAAAAAACAGAGAAAGAGCATACTACTCTGATACCACTAATCCAAATTTTATGAAGGAACAAAATGAAATACAAATATAAATAGGAACATAAATATACAAGGAAAATACAACTTCAATTCATTAATAACAAAGTACTGAAATTTTTTTACATGCAAAATGGAAATAAACTAGCTCAGGCAATGGTAGCTTATCTCTGAGAAGATATGTGTTGGCTACATTCCTTTTGAACCGTGTTAGAATGAGGCTCAAAGGCCTATTTATTATTGAGAAACAATGGAAAACCCTAAACATACAAAAACATAACCTAGGAGATGAAGCACCAACAGTTTGTGGGCCTTGTTGGGGCGAAATTGGTACATCAACTTCCAAGAGTCGTAATTTTGGAATACGGTATCCACTTGAAACTGCAAACCTCTGCCATAATCTATTGGGTTTCCTATTTTCCAAAACAAAAACACCATTTAGGGCCTCAAATAGCTCTAAAAGTTCATGACCCGAAGAACTGCCAAAAATAGTAAAATGTGCTACAATTAAGGAAACTGAAAGAAAAAAATGGTGGGGGTCCAAGTGGAATAGGCGTGTGGCCACGAATATCCACCTGGATCAAGGACTAACATGGTTAAATGGTACTAATCGATACTTATATGTTGAAAAAATGGAATTAATATGTTCGTTATTTGTACTTTATTTGTAATTGATCTATGTGCAATAAATCCATTTCTCTCTGTTAGGAGATTAAGGAAATTATTTTCTAAAGGAAATATTCCACATGCAGTATGCATCAAGGTGGTAAAAAATAATAATTCATAATAATTCAAAGCTCACGATAGAAGCATATTTTACTGGATGGATCTGAATGGCTAGTTTAATTAAATAGGCTCATGAGCATTGAGAAATAGGTCATATCACCATTAGAAGCAGAAGGAAAAATTCACGACGTCAAATATAAGGAACTCAAATCGGTCCATTTCTAGCAATCCCCATCCTTTCAATAAGTCCCCCTTGTTCAGATCACTTTTTTTTTTTATAATTTTAACTATATTTAAAGTAGTCAAAATCCATAGGGTAGAGTTCCATTGACAGAGTTCTCATCATAGAGGTGGAAATTTGACATGTAATATATTTCCTATCAAATTTGTTGCCAATTTTTTGTGGAGAAGAGGTGAATATGAGGGACCCTTATCCCATACTCAAATCCATGAACCACAAATTCCAAACGAGTAACTTCTCTAATGGCTACCTATTTCCTTTTAGATTATGATTTTTCAATAAGCATTATCTAGAGTAATGTAGAGACTAAGCATATGAATAATGCATAAACCAATTAATGCATATTGTGCACATCCAATGCATGAAACAAAAGAACCAATGGGCATTGCGTTAGGTCATTCTCTCAACCTAAAAAATTATTATTACCGAACCTGTGAGATAATATATACATCATTTGATAAAAATCATAGGAGTTATAAATGGTTAAATAAATACAAACGATATAATGTATTGAATTATGCTACAATTAATTAGGGCATATACATGGAGCTCATAAATCATTTTACTAGTTACCTATGATACTCCTCACCACTCCATAAAGCTATGGTTTATCCCTCCACTTCAAACTTAATTAAAGGTATGTGAGGTTATATGAATTGAGAGGTTCTCCCTATGCAACCATTATTATATCCAACTTCCATTAGCGGTCATGTGAAGCTTATAGTTGCACCCAAGAAGCATTTTGAACTACGGTGCCACCATTTGACACTTAGATGGGAAAATCGATCCCATAATAAATAACAACTAGACAAATTGATATAGTATGAACCATTCTAACCTGGGATAATATGGCATATCAAAATATCAAAGGTGGATTCATTGCATGTTCACAATATATCATAGTTCTCCATTAAATAGGCTCTACGAAGTCGTTCCTTGGCAATACTCGTTGGAAAGATGAGATAAAGACATGCCTCCGTAGCAATAGAAGATTAGATAGATGGAACATACATGGACCAAACAACTAGAGGGGCATGCAGGGTGATGTTGGAGAATGGAGAACCATGCATGCACTCAACATCATCAAATAACTCATTGGTATAGGAAAGTGATGGTTGAGTAATAAAATAACTGAAATAGATAATTAATGTTATAAATGGATGTAAGGATTTAAGGCTGGTTCACAATATAAACACATATTAGTATAACTAGGTATTAAACACCCTTAGCACTTACAAAAATGAAATTATTATGCAATGGAAAGTGTAACAAATGTTGAAGTAAAAATATAATGTCATTATTTAAGTGCATTTACATCTATATAACAAATATTGAAGTCAAAATATAATGTCATTATTTAAGTGCATTTACATCTATATATAGAAATGAGGATCAATATTTTTTTTAAAGTAACAATAGATAGATAGTGTTAACATGTGTATATATATTGTGTGTATTTACATGTTTTTTTGGTATTGACTAATGTTACATGTTTGTTTTCAAGCATTTATTGATATTTATAAATCCATCTTAATGTGATGATCCAATATCAATGTAAATGTAATTGATATTAGAATGTGTCAATGTCGATGTAACATATGTTCGAATAGGAGCTTGTTACACTAATAAGTGCATGAGAGCTAAAACATAGTGTAAGTGGAAGAAGGCTAAACATTCTAAATTTTCGACTTTTTCTATTTTCCATCAGTAAAATCTAGGAAGGAAATCTTTGCCAGAATTATGATTTTTGGTTGAAAATTTTGTTATTTTTAATGTGGAAATGGAGTTAGTGCCATTGAATATCTCTACAACAACCATATTGTGCAATATTAACATCTAGTGTCTGCAATTCCATCAATCCAAAATTATTTTTGTTGGATTTTAGGCCAAAAATACCAATTTTTCTTTTTGTTCTTTTTGAGTAGTCGAAAAAAGGCCAATTTCTAGTGAAATTAGACTAAGAATTTTAAGTAAGATCAAAACTAAATGTCGGTTGTAAGGACATTTGATGTGAAGATTAATTTCATAGAACATTATCAAAACTAGCAATAACGACTAAAGATCTAATTATAACAACGCAAATTTGTGAAAATTACAACCATGTTGCAATGAGAGGTACTTGTTGGCCAACAAAATGGAATACGCGTAGGATATGAATACCACATGTGAAGCCTAATTGTTTTACCTTATTTTCATCCACATCAGGTTGAAAATCCTTTTTTTCTCATTCAAAATAGACTATGCCAAAATACTTCCCAAAATTCCTTCATACCAAATGTCAACCTATACATCCATAGTAGTTTGTGCAAAGTTGCATAAATACATGAATTGTACCATTGAATTAGTATGAATCACCTAATAAGACTAATAACAAACAACCAAAATGTTTTAGACTTTTTAATTTTTCTTTATGTATATATATATTATGGTTAGTTCTATTGTTCAATTAATTGACAACTAGTGAAAAAAATACAACAACAAACACACACCATACCATATTCAAAATACTACATCAAAGATTTTCATCTAGAGAAACCTTATAAGGAAGAAGGTCAAAAATGGCATCAATAACTCTACATTAAATTAAAATACTTCCTAATCTATCTTCACCTATCCTATGAAAAACAATTCCTACAAATTTCTTCCATGATCTTGGCATTTCCTTGGATCCTTCCCATGTTTCTATAATTAGGCTATCTCTTGCTCATTCTTTCAACAACCTCTAATTTTGAGCTTGTTTTTATACTCTTACAAGATTTTAGTCTCCTCACTCACCATTGTTATTGCCTCTAGGATTTTAGTCAATGAAAAATCTATGAACCAATAATCCCTCCTTCTTCACCCTTCCATCAATGAGGAACCCCTCTTATGTCATCAAGGCTACTTAAATATGTCATCTTCAAGGTTTGGCAATTACTTAAATGAGCCTTGTTTAAGAAAATAATTACCAAATATTATCTTATCTTTGGCTTATCATTTTAATGCATATAATCCTATCATATATGGGTGATGACGACATAATTATGAACTCCTTTGAAACTACTTCTTTTCCTGCATGTGTCATCTAATAGTGGGTTGATGTGGCGCATACAAGGCTTCTATGATTATTAGACATTCAATTTATTCCTATGCTCAACCTTCCTCAAAATCACACGAAATATGCCACTTTCACTATTATAATAGAAGGCCCTAACACAAAATTTTGAATTGCTTCCCCTTTTTTCCTTTTGAGAATCTAATTCTTTTAGGGGCATTAGATCACATATTATAGTTGCATCATTTTCATTCACAAACATGGAAATTTCTGTCATTTTTATGCAATTAAATGACATTTGGGCATCATTTTAGCATCGATTTTTCATTTTGCATCACATTGCATTGCAAATGAAAACCATTGAAAAAAATATTCAATCAAAAATATTTAATTAATTAGTATACATTAAATTAATTATCATTTATATAATAAGTTTTCATTGTATTCCAACGAATAAATATATTTTAATACATGTTATAAAAAAAGACACATTTATAAATTCATAGTAATTAATATCGAAAGAGATAATTAGTGGATAAATTTCAACCATGGACTAATTTCGATGTTTTTTTGCTTCCAAAAAAAGATTTACCAATTTCCATTTTTTCTAAAATGATTGGCCCAAATTTTATAGGATAAAAGTATTTCACTCTAAAATTGACAATTTTTTCTACAAACTATATAAAATCCTTAATGATTTAATATTTGTAAAAAATGATTTAACTAGGATCCTTTATCCTCTTGCACTTCATCTCTCTCTCGGAGTCTCTATCATCAGGTGCTCCTTGGCACACTTCATGATTTTTGCATACCTATTTTTCTTGTTAGCCCATGAGAGATAATTCCTATCATTCACTATTACCTTATTATTGCTATCAAATATATTGGAATGTTGGCCCATCTATTTACTGGGAATCCACATGCTTCTTGTTTTTCCTTAGTACATTTTTATCCCAGGAGACAAAATGTCAAATGATAGACTCTTTCTCTAGGAATTAACACCATTGGCTATTGGGTGTCGATGTATTAGGATATCAACACTTCACTGCACCAGTACGTTATTGCTTAACTCTAGATATGAGATCATCCTAGTGGATGGAAATTTGCACATCTCTAAAGACATAAAAGTTACCCTCAACTTAATTTTGTTCACCAGGGCTATTGGATATTAGGTATCAAGGTATTAGGGTACTTTAATATGAAACATGACCTTTCTTCCATCCCAATATGCAACCTTTTGTTGGGAACTTGACTTGTTCCGGTTAGAGATTGAAATTTTCAAATTATCAAGTATGATGGGGATTTATTCATACACAAATCTTAACAAAGTCTCGTATGATATGAGACGTGAACCTCTCTATTAGAACAATGAACTATCAATAATTAGGGCATGAGGATACTAAGAAGGCCAGTAATTGATGATTAGGTATTAGAGATATTAGGGATGTCGGAGATTAGGGATACTAAGTATCTAGTTTAGGATTTTTGGGATATTGTAAACACAAATTTTCAATCAAAATCCTCAATATGTTTCTATCCCAATATATAAATAAACAATAAGTGACAGACCCATTGTTATGAAACCAGCTCACAAAATAAATGATAGAAGCATAAATGAACAATTCTTCAATGATTCAAATGACAACTTCCTTTATATATATAGGATTCCAAGGGGTCACAATATAATCCTATCCGGCATAACAATAAAAATGTAAGGACACAACAATAAGAATAATGGGGCTACACTAACAATAGAAATAAGGGAATACAATAGTATTATAGGGACCTAGCATGCCCCTCTCCTTCAAAAATGTGTTGTCCTCAACGATTGAGTGGTTATGGATTCTTCTTTATAAAATTCTTATCCTCCCAGGTTGAATCTTCAGCGGGCAAGTTCTTCCACTTGATGAGATACTCTGAAATTGATCAATTTTTTAGCTGTCGTGTTCTTGTTTCCATGTCTACTTCAGGTTCCAATATGATTTTTCCTTCTTTGTCAAGTTCTGGAAATATTGTTTGAACTGGGAGCTTGTCACCTATAACCTTATTTAAGCATGAAATATGGAAAAATGGGTGCACTCGGGAAGATGCAGGAAGCTCCAATTTGTATGCCATAGTACCAATATTTCGCAACACTTTGTAAGGACCATAATACTTTGGTGATCATTTATTATCCTTATTAGCTTGCTTGAGAGACATTTGTTTGTATGGTTTTGGCCGTAAAAATACTCATTCACCTACATCAAAACTTCTCTCGCTGCAATGTTGATCTACCTGTTGTTTCATTCGATTTTGTGCCAAGGTGAGGTTATCCTTTAAAAGTTGGAGAACTTGTTGTTGATGCTCGATGTGATCCTCCACTACTTGAACCTTAGAATTTTCTCTTAAAGATGATGTGATGGAGGGTGGATGATATCCATAAAGTGCCATAAATGGAGTCATTTTGGCTATAGTATGGAAGGAAGTTTTATACCACCATTCGGACAGAGGTAACCACTTGACCCATTGTGTTTTTTATTAGATACAAAGCAATGAAGATATCCTTCCAAATATTTGTTCACTATCTCAATTTTCCCATCAGATTGAGGATGATATGATGAACTATGAGCTAATTGAGTACCCAAACAAGAAAAGTATTGTGTCCAAAAAATTTCCTGTAAAAATGGGATCTATGTCGCTTACAATAATATTTGGGTTTCCATGTAGATCTTTAATTGTTTCCATAAATGAAGTAGCAAATGTACTGGATTTAAATGGATGAGATAATGCACAAAAGTGTGCATACTTGGTAATTTTATCAACTACCACCATGATGACAGCCTTTCCTTTAGACTTGGGTAAACCTATGATAAAATCCATTGAAACCTCCTCCAAACGTTGACTTGGAATGGATAAAGGTTGTAATAGACCTGCGGCCTTAATTGTCTCAACTTTATTTTGTTGGAAAACCAAACATTCTGCCACAAACTTTTGAATATCAGATTTAAGGCCATCCCAAAAACATTCCTTCTTAACCTTGTGGTAAGTTTTTAAAAATACTTAGTGCCCTCCTAAGGGAGAGGTGTGCAATTCCAAAAGAATATTTTGTTTGAGTTGGAAATTATTACAAAGATATAAGTGATCTTTGTACCATAATGAATCATTTTTCCAGCAAAAATGTTTCGTATGTACTGGGATCTCGCTGCAAATTTTGAATGAGTAACCACCCATCTTCATCATTCTTCCATTCATCCCTTGTTTCTGTTATCCACTCAGGTTGGATAATAGAAATGGCACAAAGCAATGCTTCCACATCCTTGTCCTTTCTTGACAACGCATCTGCAACAACATTTTTCTTCCCTTTTTTGTAGATTATTTCAAAGTCATAACCTAACATCTTTGTGACCCATTTTTGAGCTCTTGTGAAGATAATATTTATTCCAAAAACTATTTAAGAATATCATGACATGTTTTTACCTTGAAGTGTCTTCTCATTAGGTAAGGTCATCATTGCTTTAGTGCATGTAGTATTTCCAACATTTACTTCTCATAAATAGGTTTCAGTAAATACTTTCCCTTGATTGGAAAACTTTCAAAAGAAATGGGTCTTCCTTCTTGCATTCAAACCACACCAATTCCATTTCATGAGGCATCACATTCTACAATAAACGTTTTTTTAAAGTCCGATGTAGCTAAGACTGGTGATTGGCACATTTCCTCTTTAAGGTGTTCAAAGGCCTTATTTTCCTCTGGAGTCCAAGAAAATTCATCTTTTTTCAGTAGATATGTTAAAATTTCTTATATTTTCCCATAATTTTAACAAACTTGTGATAATACACTGCTAACCGCAGAAATCCTTGAAGATGCTCTATGGTTGTAGGGATTTTCCATTCCTTAATGGATTTAATTTTGTTAGGGTCTGCCTTAACACCCTTATGAGATACAGTATGACCAAAATATTCCTCCTCCTGTACTCCAAAGAAACATTTGGATTTTTTGCATACAAATGTTTCTCCTCTAATAGTTTGAGCACCATGTCAACATGTTGAACATGATCCTTCCATGATTTGTTGTAGATTAGTACATCTCAAAAAATACTAACAAAAATTTTATAAGGAAGGGTTTGAAAATGGAATTCATCAAACCTTGAAATGTGGAAGGTGCATTAGTAAGGCCAAAAGGCATGACCAAAAATTAATAATGACCCTCATGAGTTATGAATGATATTTTTGGAATGTCTCTAGTCTTCATTCTAATTTGATGATATCCAGAATGAAGATCCAACTTGGTGAAGTAAAGTGATCCATGTAATTCATCCAATAATTCATCAATGATAGGGATGGGAAATTTATCTTTACTATTGATTTTTTTTCAGCTCCCTATAATTCGGGAACATATGCCATGATCCATCCTTCTTGTGCACCAATACTACTGGAGCAGAGAAAGAACTTTGGATAGGTTGAATTATACCAGCCTCCAGCATTTATGCATCCATACGTTCAATATCACTCTTTTGAGCATAAGTATATCTTTATGCCCGATGTTTGGAGGAACACTTCCTGAAATCAAATGAATAGCATGATTATGATCACGAATAGGTGGGATTCCTTTGGGAGTCTCAAATATCTTGGAATGATTGTCCAAGACTTTTTGGAGATATGGAGAAACATATGATTTTGATGTTTGAACCTGTAGTGAGAATAATTTTGCAATTACGCCTCATTTTTCTTTCTTCAGAAGCTTTTTCATGACATTAGAACTTATCATCTTTCCTGGCTTCCATGTGATACCCCGTAATTGAACTTCCTTTCCTTCCGAAAAAATTTTCAAGAAAAGTTCTTGAAGATTAAAAGCTATCGTCCCCAAAGATTGTAACTATTGTACTCCTATTACAACATTAGTACCACCCAATTGATTGCAGAGCATTGGACTATTCAATCCATATTTACCCATGGTTAGTTTGATATTATGGGACTTTCAAGAGCAATTTATATTTCCTCCATTTGTAACCATCACTTTACACTCTAGTGTTGGGTATAAGAAGCAATTCAATTCCTTGGCTACCTTACAATGAATAAAATTACGGGCACTACCTGAATGAATCAACACTATTTCATTTTTTTTCTTGATATGTCCTTCTATATTGAGAGTTTGAGGAGTGGTAATTCCTGCCAGTGCATTACATGATATGGTCAGATTCATTTATTCTTCATATAGGATTGGTTCTTAGTGTATATCCTCTTCTTTTGAAGTTTCTTGTTCCTTTTCTTCCTCCTCTTTACAATCTATGTAAAACAATTTCTTCTTAGCACACTTATGATCATGATCATGAATAGGTGGGATTCCTTTGGGAGTCTCAAATATCTTGGAATGATTGTCCAAGAATTTTTGTAGATATGGAGAAATAGATGATTTTGCAAAGCCCTTTTTCTCTTTTTTCTTCCAATTGTTGTGGTGTCAACCTTGCAGGTTGTGGAATTCTAGGAGTAGCAACACTTCCATATTTATAGTTGTGAGTGGTAGGCTTCCTTGTCGCCATAATTTTTCTTTCATTTTTTCTTGCCAAACTGAATGCCTTCTCTAATGAATCAGGTTCCCAAAGGCAAACCTCATGTTGTTTGTTATCCTTTAAAGTCCCTATGAACACATCAATTATGTGTTCCTCCGGAATATCAATTACCCTTATATTGAATTTTTGGAATTCTTCAATGTGCTCCACCATTGAACCCTTTTGCTTCATATTTATCAATTGGTTAAAAGAAGGTGTTGATTTTTGTATCCTCATAACGCGCTATCATTTCCTCCATAAAAATTGACCAAGTGACAATATTTTTATGAGAGCAAAGTCATTGATACCATACAAATGTATTTTGTTCTAAATATAAAGTTACAATGCGTACCTTTTGTGGGTTTTGCACATTATGGAGATCAAAATATTGCTTCATCTGTAGTATCCATGTTACGTAATCCTTGCCATCAAACTTCCTCATATAAATATTTGGAATATGGTGGGTCTTAAATCCAATATTAGACTCTATGAAATCATGATTAGCATTTATTTTGTTCTCATCATTTGTTTCATCTACTATTGTTTCTCCATTAGGAATGATTTCTTGTAGCAGCTTTTTCAAACCTTCCTTCAAACTTTTCATGTCTGCTTTCAGTTTTTATTCGATACCATCGATCTTATCTTCCATGCCATTATTCAAACCTTCCATCTTAGCTTCCTCTTATTTCTTCAATCCATCCATGTATTTATTCAAACCATCCATCTTAGCTTCCATGTCTTTCTTCAATCCATCCATTTATTTCTTCAAACCATTCATCTTAGCTTCTATTTCATTTTTTTTACTCTTTGTGAGAGTGAAACTTGTTGCACACGGTCTCATAATTTTGATATATCATGTTGCACTTCTTCCTCTTCATGAGTCATAGTAGAGCCTTCCAAGGGATTAATGGGTGTAGAATTATTTTTTGGGGGGATTTTAGAACCCAATATTGATATCTTTTCTTCAATGTGGCCTTAGAATCACTTCAAACTGATTTTTCAAATAAGACTTATGCAATTTTTAAAAACAATATACACACCTTTTTCTTGCTTTTGAGAAGCTTGATATTGAAACTAATGTATCTATGTAGTTTCGGATCCCTGAGATTCTATCTTCGCTCCTATATTATCACTTTGAGTCTTCTTTCCAATGCCATAGGTGAGACCTAATTTGGATTCCTCAAGATAAAGTTATGCCCAATCTCCCACAATCGCCTAATTATGGGCTGGTTCAACAAAGCGAACTTGTACGAAATTCCGCGTGTCACTATTTTGACCTTCATCTCTGAAATCGATACACAAGAAACTACATTATGTGCAATTTCTCTCACTTTTTACATAATTCCAATATGATGTTTGAAACGAAAGTTAAGGCAATTTTCCCTCAGCCACTTGTTTGAGATTAAATTATGGAGCCTACAAAACCCCTACCTTCCTTGGGTCATATCTCTGAAAATATAGCAAACCAAGATCTGAAATTTGTACACAAAGTTCCTCAGGATTTTAGCTCAAATGGGTTTTTTTAGCTTCTGAACCTTCATAGAAAAAAAATTATAGCAAAAATTCCAAGATGGCCTATTTGCAGCATCGAAACCCTAGAATCCAAAGCTCTGATACCAAATTTTATGAAACCAGCTCACATAATAGAAGAAAATATATATCAACGACTTATAAATATGCCTCTTTGAGGGGGAAACCTCCTTTACATTACATAAATGAAAAATTCTTCAATGATTCAAATGAAAAAACCTCCTTTCTATATATAAGAGTCCAAGGGGTCACAATATACTCCTAGCTAACATAACAATAACAATGTAAGGGCACAACAATAACAATATTGGGCTTCTATGTGGAAAATTAATAATGATATGGGGACTACATGGGCACAACAATAACAATAACAAGGATACAATAACAATAACAATAAGGGAATACACTAGTATTATAGGGACCTATCACCCATCCCCATCCCCCACTAATTGATGTTTCATGTATCGTGTGTCAATATTTCCTTATATTGCACTTAAAAAATCTTGCGATGTAGGCATATTGAATATGGGAATATCATTGCAGAAATTTGCAACACTGGGAACAAGTTCATTTGGTTAAAAATATTTGATATGTTATTCCTTCCACTTAGTTACTTTCTCCACCAAAAATAGAATTTCTCCACTGCTCCACACATATAAATCCGTTCCTCTATCCATTGCAATATTCCACAGATCTAAACACACAAAGAGCAGGTAATATTACTTACATTTATACTTTACATAAGCTATAGAAAAAATGCATCAATAGAAATATGCATACACCACGTGGATGTATAAATACACTATTTCATTACAACCAAAAATTATGAGTGGAATTTTTGTACGACATCTATCTACCTCTACCTCCTGCTCCTCTTCCTTTTGGGATTAAAAACACTCTATTATTTTACCCTCTCTTGGGACAATTCCACATAATTTTAGGCGCTCCTTTGTCCTGGACAGATGCGTTCTATCCATGCTTAAAGGATTTCCAAAATATTTGGAAGATGAAACTTCCAAATTGTTTCAAGTCCAAAATATCTTCCATAAATTTGTAACTAATTACCCAAAATAAAACCTCCTCTCTACTTGGTGGGTTTCATGTCTCGAAGAATTGGATGAAACATGAAGAATATATTAACTATATCCATATTCTCTACTCCTAAATTAAGACGTTGACTAAGCCTATCCTTCCAAATTCTTATATATGTGGTTATGAAAATCTCATCCTCTTACGAGTCTTTACTTTATAAGCTTACAATATTAGCTATACACACAACCTTTAAACAACTATTACATATTCTCTAAACTAAATTAAGGGAACTTGCTCTCTTTGGTGAAGGTTTTGTTCGAACTTCTAGAGGTCAATATTTTACTTTGATGAGATAATCCTACATTAGACTCCCAAGACACAAAATTTATGGCCTCCTGTTGATAATTCTTCTATATATTTCATTCCAACTGATCCCATGCTTTATGTCGCTATTATCCATTTGCTTGAATGTACTATTGCTTCACTGATGCATCAAATCTTCTATAATTCCATACTTTACTTTTTTTGTTGTTTATCTATGTTATTTCTATAAGTATTTTCATTAGGTTATGTTATTAATTGTTTGCTTCATTTGTATGCATCTCCACTTTTTAATCTCCCAAAAATGTTTCCAAAATTATTCTACCTTATTGTCATATCTAATCTATGTTGATGCATCCAACTTCTTCCCACTTTCCATTTCCATTCTTTGTATAAAATTTGTATGGTTGTTTCCGTATTGTTGTCTTCAAATCTTTTGTTGTCCTCAACTCTCTGATGATATTCTTCCCCTATTTTCTATAACATCACATCAGTAATTTATTGATATGAGTGAATTATAAGAACTATTATTCCTTCTTCCAAAATATTGTAGGCACCGGATTTCCTTCTCCATTTCTCTTGTTGTTTGTGAAAGACTACAAGATTTAATATCCTTTCTCTCCCATACAAATTACAAATGTGTTCTAGGAAATTACATGCTTTCCATCTTATTCATCAAACCACTGTGCAATGATTTTTTTCTCCTCCTCCTTATCCTTCAGATATATGTAACATGTTACTTATTTCATATAGGTTTCCTCTGGAACCCCTAGTTACTAAGAAATATGTTGGTTATAATTTAAACTCTAATTCTTCTTATTTCCTTCCTATAAAACTTCTTGTTCTTTCCTTTCATGATGTGCAAATGATAAAATAATGTTTTCATTCTTGACTCTGTTCAAGACTTGATTCATGTTATTTTATTTTTATTTTTAATTTTAATTTATCCTTTATCCTTCTTTTTCTATTTATATTCTTCCTTTTGGAGTCTTTATTCAACAAATGCCAGACTATCTTTGTAATGCAACTCCACATTCTCTATACTAACTCTCATTTTATGTTTAGCCATATCTACTATTTTTATTCAAATCTCCACAACAAACCCATCATCAATTAGCCTTATCTTTTGTTTATTTTTGTGCATCCAATGTGTTTCTTCAATTTCTCCATGTAAAATATATGAATTTTCATCCAATATGTCCACTATCTTACGTAATACTTCTATATATCTAATGAATATTAACTCCTTATTAAATGAATGGGTGGAAGGTGAACAGGAGGTTGTATTTATCCCCAAAGGACAAATAGAATTGGAATACTCATGGAGCCTAAGCATAACCTCTAACAACCAGGTTTAAATTTATGTTCTCTTCCAAGGAAACATCATAGCTCGATGTTTACCAATTATATCTCTAATTATGATAGGTGACTCTAATAAATCCATTCATAATCTTGCTTTGGGAACCTTTCCTTTGGATTCCATGCTTTTCCATATTTACATAATAATTTTGAGATCACTCACTTGGATTTCTTGCGTTCAATTCAAAAATGTTTTAAGAGAACTTAATAGGGTAAGAAACACATTGGAAAATAAATCCTTATCACACCCTCCTAAAACTTTTAGGGTCAATGGAACCCTATAGGAAGCAATGTTACCCTAAAAATATGGTGATGAAATTCAAATTCAAATTTTTATTTGTAGTAGCTCCAAACAATGCAATAGGGAGACACTCAAGGTAGTGAGCACAAAATTTCTTCTACAAACCCTAACCAATTTCCCCCATCCGAACCACTTTATCTTAATCATGTAGTGATTAATGAAAAGTTAAATCATTTTAGATGTCTAGGAGTCAATCCTTAATATGTTTTGATGCCAACTGAATATTAGTGTGTTAATGATATTTTCTATAGTTTGTATCTTTATGGTTTTTTTTTGGAACTTAGTATTAGGATCAATGCTCAACCAGTCTATCCATACTATTGTAGTCTAGAAGCCATTTGAAATATTATCTCTGAGAAACTTATGGATGTATCTCATGTGTGCTTCGACGCATTTTTTTGCTAACATAGTTACTATGTTTTAGTTAAAAAAAACCATCGTCAACTGAGTACTCATGCAACACTTAATAAATGTGTCCAAGATACATATTTATTTTACATTCTTTTAGATTTTCAAACATGCTCTATTTCCTGATCACCTTTAATAATTTATCATTAACAAGGAAATATATAAATGAACACTTCATACCTTTTTATAAGGATTTCTCCATGACCATGCACCAATGATCTATTACTTTAGCCCTATTATCATTCTTCACTATCATCTCTTATTTTTCATGGTTTTTAGGCTCCATACTTGCATCATTACTATCTTGCATAATCCAATTCATGAATCCATTCCAAATTATATCACAAATTTTTTCCAATGTCAGGATGAGCTGGGGAGTGTGGGAATAACAGTCGCTAATGATGATTTGGTAAGCTTGGCTCTCCTAGGACTTCCTAAGAGTTGGCACAGTTATGAATAATCTATCAAGAAACGGGAAAAAATGCTGAATTGGGAACGCCTGTGGTCGGATCTAGTGCATGAGGAGTTCAGGTGGAACACCAAAGATGGCTCTTCATCAAATCATGATGATGAAGAGGATTGTTATTTCGCTGCCAAGGCGAATAAGGGGAAGGGGAAGAAATTCCATTCTAAATCCAAGTCTAAAGGCAAGAAGCAGTACATGTCCAAGGTGAAGTGTTTTCACTGTCACAAAAATGGGCATTTTGCTACTCACTGTTCACAAAAGAAGAAGAACAAGAAGACTGATGGAGCTGCAGTTGGTGAGGCCCTTGCCTCGAAATTTGAGCTTGAATTCTCCTTGATTGCATGCATGTTTTCAAGTGCATTGGGATCAGTGTGGTATTTGGATAGTGGCGCTTCCTTTCACATGATGGGAGATAAGGAACTTTTGAGTGACTTGGAGGAGAAATATCTCCAGATGCATACTGAGATGGGTGACGTTGGATGATAAAATGCTATCGGGATTGGTAACATTACCTTTCAGAGGGAGTCAGGTAAAACATTTCAATTAAAATATGTGATGCATGTACCAGGTGTGAAGAAAAATTTGGTCTCAGTCACAATGTTGGAGGACAGAGGCTATGACATTGTTTTTAGTGATGGAAAAGATTTCTTGCAACATAAAACAATGGATCAAGCCAAGGGTATAGGGATTCAAGTTAAGAATATCTACAAGCTGGAGGTAGATGGCTGTGCTGTTGTGGTGGGCAAGGCAGAGAAAATGGTGAGCCAGGATGAGGGCGAATTATGACACAAGCGATTGGGAAATCTTCATCATGGAGCCTTGAAAGTCATGCAGAAAATATCTACTAGACTTCCAATGTGAACACTTGCTCAGTTAGATCAGTGCAAGGGTTGCACCATGGGGAAGTATGTAAATTCCACCTTTCATGAGAAGGAGAACCGTGCTTCGGGGATCCTTGAGAGATTTCACACAGACATGTGTGCGCCATTCTCAGTTGCTTCAATAGAAAAACATAAGTACTATGTAATATTTGTTGATGACTTTTCTTGTAAATGTTGGATCATCTTCATGTAGAAGAAAAATCAAACATTCGCTAAGTTTTGTGAGTTTAAGGCATTGGTGGAGAAAGAGTTTTGGAAGCAAGTGAAGGCTCTTAGAAGTGATAATGGCGGAGAATACATATCTAACAAATTCAAGAACTTCTGCAGCAAAGAAGGAATTCGAAGAGAACTCATAGCGCCTCATAACCCACAACATAATGGGGTCGCGGAGAGGAATAACAGAGTGATCATGGGTGCAGCATGAGCGATGTTGCATAATCAAGGCCTACCAATGAATTTGTGGTCGAAAGCATGCAACACTACAGTTTATGTGCAGAAATTTTGTCCTCATAGAGTACTTGGCATGAGTACACCTGAAGAAGATTACACTGGTAAGAAACAGGATGTTTCACACTTTAATATTTTTGGCTCATTTGTTTATGTGCATGTGACCAAGGACGCCAGGAAGAAGCTGGAGCCAACTGCTGAATTTTGGATTTTTTTGGGGTACACAGAAACATCCCATAATTATCGTGTGTATTTTTGAAACAACAGAATGACTGTTGTGCGACGGGATATAAAATTTGATGAGGGGAAATCCATGGGGTTGTCGCTTGAGAGGGAGCTGGACTTGCATGCGGAGGAAGAACTATTGGTTCCCAAAGATGAGTCTCAAAATATGGATCAGCCACATGAGGAGCTTCATGGAGTGGAGGAAGCCACTCATGCAGATCCATCCATCAGAAATGGTAGAAAGCACACCACAGAAGCTGATAGGATGAGACTTGATGTTGTAGAGAATGTAGGAGCCCCTACTTCATAGTGCAGATAGAGACAGTCTCCTGGCCGATTTACTAGATACATGGCTCTTATGAGAAAACATATTGTGTCTAAACCATATTCCTTTAAGGAAGAAGTGTAGCAGCCTACTTCGGTCGATGCAATGGTGGAGGAGTATGACTCCATTGTCAAGAACAGTGCATGGGAAATTTTCCCAAGACCAGTTGACAAATCAGTGGTAGGTTTGAGATGGATCGACAAGGTAAAGAAATTTGTTGATGGGAGTGTGGAGAAATACAAGGCCATATTTGTGGCCAGGGGTTTCTCACAGCTCGAGGGGATAGATTATGATAATAATTTTACGCCTGTCGCAAGGTACTCTTCCATAAGGACCGTCCTTGCACTCTCAGCGCATATGGGCTGGTGCATTCATCATATGGATGTGAAACTGCGTTTCTCAATGGGATCACTGAGGAAGAGGTGTACATAGAGTAGCTTTAAGGTTTCAATATCTTCAACAGTGAGTCGCATGTGTGCCGACTCAAAAGAGCATTGTATGGGATGAAGCAAGCACCCCGTGCTTGGTACACTCTGATAGACAGCTATTTCACTGGGCTAGGCTTCATCAAAAGTGAAGCAGATGCAAACATTTACCAAATTGTGGTGGAGGGTAAGCTTTTAATCATTGTTCATTATGTTTATGATTTAATATTGACTGGTGACGAGCAGCTGATACACTCATGCAAGGAGGATCTTGCAAGGGAGTTCGAAATGAAGGATATGCGCCTCCTTCATTATTTCCATGGATTGGAAATATGGTAGCGAGATGGTGAAATTTTTGTGTCTCAAGGCAAGTATGCCAAGGAGATATTGGGTAGGTTTAACATGGAGAGCTGCAAACCCATGGATATGCCTCTTCCAAGAAACTGGAGGAAAGAGGATGCTACTTCTGGAGAGGTAGTGGATGTTGTTGTCTATCAATATATAGTGGGTTTGCTAATGTATCTAGTGAACACGAGACAAGAAATTTTCTATGTGGTTAACCAGCTGAGTCAAGCTATGGTTAAGCCTACCAGGCTTTTTTGGAAGGTGGGGAAGCATGTCCTGAGATACCTGGGGGTCACATCCGAGTATGGTTTATGGGACAGAAGAATGGATGGAGTGAATTTTCATAGCTTCATGGTTGCAAATTGGGCTGGTAGTCCATTGGACAGAAAGAGCACACCAGGGGGGATATTTAGTATCAGGTCTACAACTGTTTCTTGGTACATGACGCAGCGGTAGCAATGGATTTGAATGAGTCCACAATGGACCTTACACTCTTCACTCACCCCTTGTTCCTATCGGAACCGAAACCCTTTTATTTTGTTGAACATATTTCTTTATCTTTCCTATCCGATATACACTTTTAATCTGTTTTAAAAGCAATGTTAAACGTTTTTTATAAACAGAGATTTATGTGTATTCCGCACAATATATTTGGATGATCGGACGGCTCAAATCATTTCGCAATATCGGTAGTCGGCCATGTGACTTTTAATTATTGCATTCTCCACAACTCCACAGCTCCGATGCGATATCAATATAACTTTCACAACACCGATACGGTAACAATCGGCGATCGCAAATCGCTATGGTTCGATGTCACCTCTCTAACCATCGACAACTCCCACAGTTCCGATGTGATATTAATCAAAAATCAGAAATCTCTATGTCGCAATGGTTGAACACACCCCTTCCCGTAGCGTCGCGATGTTTTACGGACCCGATCTCACATCAAACAAGTTTATAATATTTCGCGTCTGGTTCCATTGTTATATGCAGTGATATGGAACGATTCTCCAGTGCGATGCGATATGAAACACCTCCAATCCGATCTGATGGTTACCGGATCCGATATGTCATATGAATCAACTGATATGTTTTTAAATCTGCTCAAAGGTTCCACTAAGTGGATTCCGCCAATCTTCTGTGTTAATGACTTTTCAGCTCACAAATTTCGGCAATGCCAGGTTTGCCTTAAACACAGGAATTCTTACAGTTTAAAATAAGAACACACAGATCACAACCCTTTCAAGCAATTACAAAGAAAAAACAACGCATCAAACCTTATGGATTCATCATACATTAATACCCATAACATTAAATTTATTCATAATGTATAAAAGGACAGAGTCTCAGCATTTGGCCCAATTACACAGGAAATAAACCACTGTTACACACAAAACACAATTCACAGACAATTATGAGCTCTCGATTCACTCCAAGCCTCTCTCTAATCTCTCTCTCATCAACATTTTTCTCCTTTTTATTATTAACTCGAATAATTCCCCTAAAATATCTAACAACAATTTCCTATTTTTTTAGAGATCTAACTGAAATCTGCTATTTCGTAGCTTCTCAGACACATCTATACTAACAACTCTTATCTCTAATCTAAAATAAGACAGTATCTCACTTATTACAATAATAAATTATAAAAAACTATTTGAGAATTCCACCCTCCTCAGTAAAACTGATTTTGACCAACAGTCAATGAATTTCACCCTGTTTAGCCACAACATGTGAACAAATCTTCACATTGCTGGCTAATCTCGATGCTCCTGCATCAGTAAAGCAGGAAGTAGAGATCCGTGGAACTCAGTTCAGTGGAAGCAAAATACATGGAAACGAGTCAAGCTGCATGTGAGGCTATCTAGATGAGAAAGATCTTGGTTGGTTTTTTTGGTTCTCAGATGGATCCGATAGTGATTCAATGTGATAATCAGAGTTGCATTAAACTCTCGATTATATTGTGTTTCATGATAGGTCCAAGAATATAGATATATGGTACCATCACCTCAAATATTGTGTGCAAATGAAAATTATGTTGATTCAATACATTCCCACGGAAGATCGGGATGCAGATGTTCTGACGAAGGTGCTCACCAGGAGCAAATTCGAACACCATAGAGACAGGATCAGGGTGAAGGATAATCCCTTTCTTGTTGAGAGGGAGTGTTGAGCTTCAACAATAATTTTGATCCTAGTGAAAATTAAGCACCTACACTAGGGTGGGCCCCACGGGCTATTTTTAGGTGTATGTCTATTTTTAGATGCATGTCTATTTTTATTATCCCTTAATTTAGATGGAAATTAAACTATAATATATTCTCAATGAGAACTTTAAAATAGTTAACTGAAGTGGAAAATCATTTAGCTAAGTTAATTTCGAGTTAAGTGGTTGGTTGGTGGGATATGCAGGTTGAATTTAATTATAACTAAGTGATTCTAGTTGTAACAGAGTTGGAAGTGCAGTGGTGCATGACTTGTGCAAGTTGTACGTAGTTTAACTCAGTTAAGTGAGTTATACTCAGTTGTGCTAGTTGTAACTGAAGATACACTAGTGAGAGATCAAGTGAATTAAATATTAATTAATTCACAAGTAGTGATCTCACATGCAACTGAAGATTTACTATTATTAACTGCATGCATGTTAGATCCAGTGGAGACCCAGTTGAGTTCTAGGTGAAAGGGAAGTAAACTCAGTTATGACATTATCTTCTCACACACATGCAAGAAAACACACATTGGATGAGCCCATGATACTTGTGAAGTCAAGGCAGGCAAGAACACATCAATTCAAGGATTGATTTCAGCAGGGATTTCACAGTGAAGGCTAGTTGTTTGGAGACAGTAAATTGAGCAAGGGATTTGCCAACTTTTGTATGATAGTGTGAGACAATTAGCTGATGTACTGAGAGCTCTTGTGATTAGAGTTTTGTATGTAATTGTTTCATGATCCATGATATAATATACAATAGAAGATAGTGGGGTCTTTAGTTGTAATCTTTCCCTGGAAAATTATCTATGTTGTGTGTGATTAATCTTTCTTCATGCTTATGTAATTGGTGATTGTGTTTTTAATTCCGCAAATATTTGTAGAAGCGATTCAATATTTAACTTTAGCATATTCTTAGATCAGGTGAATCCAAGATATACATGCATATTGTATAATTTCTACATCTCTCATCTTCCTCATCATCTTCTTCAAGTGATGCTCCCTATTCTAGTTCACAAATGTGAACTTATTTCTCTAAATATTTTTTTTTACACTCATCTTCCCTAAGTTTGTCTTCTATTCTGATTCAAATATTCAACATGGAATATCAATTTCCTTTCATACAATTGCACAATATGCCATTTAACTTTATTTTTCAAATTCCAACCACAAGTTTGGTATTTTTACAATTTTGTTTAATAGTAACTTCATCATCTGACTGGTTTGTTTATTTGACTCAGCTATTTTCCTGACAAATTTTGTATTTCTTATCTTATTTCTAGCAATTTCCTTGGTATATTCTCTCATATTGTTGTGGCCTTCTCATGAACTCTTTGCTTCAATATCTATAGTCATATCTTTATTTATGATCTTCTCCATGCTCGATTTTGAGCTGAAAATAAGCCCATACAATAACAAGTATTTTCTTCTTGATATACAGGATCGTCTGATGGTTTAGCATCGAATGATTGACAATAGAACAAGTTTGTGTGATAGGAGTGTTATATCTCTGATGATTTGTTCCATCGGTACAGTGTCAAATATTTGGCAGTTGTCCTGTTAGATAAGAGTGAGATATTCGACGGTTTCCACATACCATCGAATATCTAATGTACTTTTGCGCATTTAAAAAATAATAATTTGATTATGCCCACATTTCCCTATTGGCAAGAGAACTTTCCCTATTGCACATGTGAGCCTAGTCTATGTCTATTTCTCAAGAAAGGGTGATGATAAAGGGAATCGAGAGGAGCACCCTAATTCAAAGGTATATTATACTTATTTTATCCTTTATATATATATATATATATATATCTATATATATATATATATATATATATATATATATATATATATATATATATATATATATATATATATATATATATATATATATATTATTTAGTTATTTACCTCTTTTAAATATTGTTTTATATGAGATCATGAAGTGTATCTTTATTTTATGATTAGACCATATTTTTTCCACTAATTTTCCTTTGATTTAAGGAAAAGGATCATCTTCATTTGTTTTTTATTGTGTTTGGTGCCAGGTTCCGTGCATTAGAGTGAGATATCTTGGTGATCAAGAGGAAGATATTTGGTTATTGGATCAAGTCCATAATATACCCTATCATGCAAGGATAACCAAGTGATTGTTTCTTCCATTGTTTCTAATTTTGTGAAAGGATTGTGTACATAAATATTTAGGAGAGATCTAATTATTTTTTATCTATATTTTGGTAAATCATGAGGTGGGATCTGCGGGAAAAAATTCACAATATATGACATTGTTTTTTGCAATAGTACACAATGAAAAGTAACACCATGGTTCTCTTACAATTTACATGAAAATTTCAAAGCATCAGTTTGTAACATTGATCCAAATTTTTTCAGCTACCGGAATTAACCAAGAACTTTTGCTTCTGTGATTTTATCAGAATTGAATTTAAAAGAGAATAAAACAATTACATGTGGGTGCTTAAAAAAGAGGAAACATAATGATGATAAAAAAATCAATAACACAACACATTTGATAAAGGAGTTCACCCAGTGTGGGTTACATCTCCGAGATCGGTGTCAAGGTAGTGAAGGTCGCTTCACTAATTGCTGCTAATAATGATGATGTACATGGAATGTTTTTTGTCATAACAAAGACAAATACCCTAAAGTGGCGTGTCTCTCCACGAGATTTTCTCCCTATAGGAACTCTCACTCAAATGGGATATCCTTCAACATGAAAAGCTAATGAAATCTCACATAATGTGGCAACAAGTATCCCTTGACATAATGTTACATAGGGATCTCAACAATAAGACATCATCTTAGAAAAACAGAAGGAAGCATAACATAATTGCGTCATATAACTCCATTTTCGAAGATGGCCAAAAATGCAAAGCTCGGCTGCTGAAATGGACTGCACCACTATATTTTTAGCGATGAGTGGTGTAAAACCGACTGTCAACTTGTGCAATTCTGACACCATCAAATTCTGGACCCTCAGGAATCTTTTATATTTCCCATGATTCCACAAATATTCCTCTCCACTCGTTGACTGGAGATATGCTACTTAGATGACGAAACTAGTCTTACCACCATGCTCCTTTCAAAATTCTAAGAAAAATGAGTATAAAGTCGACCACATTTCGACACTGGAAAAATTCAGCCTCCAAGGGAATATTTTAGATTCCTCATGATTATTCAAAGATTCCTTCCTCCAGGACACCTGCAATCTTGCTACTCATATGGTGAATATGAATTTACCATCACACTCCCTGCGAAATTATGAGAAAAATTACTATAAACTTGATAATATTATGTTATTTTAAAAATTTACCTATCAAGCAATCTTTTCAACATCTAAGAATATTCTTCAGTTCATGTGTAATATTCCAAAATTTTCACATGTTATTTGGAATATTAGAGTTCTTAATAAACTTAATTAATTAAGTAAATAAAAGGGTAGAGGGACCCATAATCCTCAAACATGAATAAGATCCAATTTTTTATGTGTGAATGTGGATTAATTAGACATAGATCTACATAATGGAGTAGTGGAGCAACTATTAATGTGAAATGAGTGGAGGTCATGTCTCATTAATGAGATATATCATGGAGGTTGAAGCAGTAAACTGAGATCATGAAGGGAATCTAATGTAAGATCATAGAGAATTCATGATGAAAGGATGGAGGAAGTAGTGAATTGAATGCACACATGATGGAGAGGGTGAAAATTGCATGTAGACATGATGGAGGACTTGGAGAGACAGCACAGTCAATCATGGAGACTTATGTCCACATGCACAGCGCAGTTTAGAGGTGGTCCAGGGCTTCGGAAGGCTCACTTTTTATATAATGAAGATGAAGGCAGAATGGAAGGCATGATTTAGATTATTGATTTGAGATCTGTTTAGATCTAGAATTTTCATTTGAGATTCCATGCACTCTTATGTTGTTTAGCTAAGTCTACAGTGTTGTTTAGCACAGGGTGTTCCCGAGCAGGAATCCCACCCTTACCCATGGGGGACTTCGAGTGCCTACAATGGGAAGGTATTCTGAGCTACTATTCATCATCAGGAAATAGTGCCACACTATTTCCACTCTTTGCATAACATATACCTTCCGGAATTACACATTTCTGAAGATCAAATTGGAAGGATGAGGTTGTCTTCAGTATTTCAATTGGAGAACCGGTGAAGGATTTTTCCTATCACCTTGTACTTCAATATCAACATTCCATGAGCTTCATTTCATATCTGGCATCAGGCCAAAAATTATTCACCTCCTATCAACAATAGTCCCATCAAGAATTGTGCAGTCCATCATTATAGATCCAGAGGAGGAAGGAAGTTTCTAGCACTTCAGCTAGGAATCCTGTGATGGATCATCCCCTCACCTTGCCACCACTGTTTCCATTAGCATGGAGCTTATTTGCAGCATATTTTAGCAGGATTTATTCTCTCCCTCTTGTAAAACACATTTTTTCTAGCAATTGCATCTTCAGTTGCTGCATTTTGAGGAGGAGGAAGAAGAGACAAGATCTCAAGCTTCTAGCTTGGTGATATGAAGAAGGGATCAACCCTTCAAGCTTAGATTTGGTTGTACATCATATTGCAGCCATCATATGATCATATCTAGATTCATATCTGCATAGCCCAGTAGTCAAGAGATCAAACCCTAGGAGGGTGAATTTCCAATCTCATAGATCTGGAATTTCCTTTCTGGGTTATCTTGGGTTTCCATCATAGTGCCAGATCTTGAATCTTGGCATCATCAGAGCTCCTAAGCTCCATAGATCTGTATTTTCCTTTCAGCCATCAGTCACATGTTTATCATCTGTTGAAGGGACAACGCAGTATTGCTTCATGTAGCTCTCGATTTATGTAGTGCTTGTTGTAGCATGCTTTCAAGGTCATTCTAGGCCATCTCTTTGGCTATAATACCTAATATTTTGTAAATTGTTGTAACTGAATCATCTCCTATGAATAAAATGGCTCATATTTTCTGTGTATATCTGTGTTGATCATAATTTTACATGTACATTTTCTGTGCTACAAATATTGTGTTTGTTTTTCAATGCATTATTCCATTTTGGGATATTATAGTGGTATCAGAGCATGATCTTTGGCTAAGCTTATGGACATTATTGACAGCATATGAAAAGCAGATAGTAGAGATCTACTATAATGGAGGGATTAATTTTTACTACATCTTTCTTTATAACTATGAAGGATCTCTCCAAGGAGATCAATGAAATGAAGAAATAAAGGCAAATAGAAACCTCGAGAAGGTTTCAAGATGAAGAAGGTCCCAATACTTCTTATCGGCAACAAAGAAGACCAGAGAATTGTAGCTCTCCTCAAAGATCTACTATGCCCACTTTCTTTGAAGAAGGTGACTGGTATAGAGATGAAGAAAGGAGAAACGTGGAACCTGAGACTCATGAGACTCTCAGTTTATATCTTGAAGAGTACAAATCATAGTCTAGAGCATTCAAGGAGAATCTAACTCTCCAACAATTCTTCAAACTCAAAGAAGAAAGAAGATCCTATAGCAGCAACAGAAGAAAGAGGCACAACAGATTCTATTTGCCTACATTTGATGGATCTTCCTCAAGCACCGTAAAGGCTTGGAGGAAAGAGTTAGATTCATTTTTCAAGCTACATCCTGTAGCTGAAAATGAGGTTGTTCAGATTGCAGCACTTCATCTTCATGATGAATCTAGTGATTAGTGGTTTGGTCACATGGAGCATGAAAAGGTGACTAAATATTCAGATTTATTTTCAAGGTTAAGAAATAATTTTGATATAAGAAGACGAGAGATATTTTACAAAGAGAAATTTCCTGAGAAGTCAGAGGAGGATGTCATTCTTGTCACTCTATACAAAGAGTCACTACATTCACCACCGGCTGCAGAAGTACTTGTATCCGAAGGAGATACACTTGCATCTTTGCAATATAGTCTTAAGATCTTGACATATAGATTCCCATGCATGATTTAAGAGATGCATGAGGAAAAGGAGGTAGATTCCAGTGATGGTACATTCATAGAAGAGCAGCCATCACTCTTACCAACAGTTGGAGAGACCATTGTCCTGGTTGGAGGAACTCTTGTGGTATTGCAAGAGATTCCCACACATCATTTGATCCAAGGTATGCATCCACTTTCATCTCATATTATTTTAGTACCTCTTATTGAAACTTATGGGGACATGCCATCAGGGCTATTGCATGACCAAGGATTATAACATCATGATGATTTGAAGCAGCATCATATCACTGCGCAGAGGACCCTTGATCTAATCAAGGAAGGAAGGAAGAACCATCCTAGTTTGTCATTGATGAGCTACATTCAACCCTTTGAGTTGAAATGTGGTGTTTCAGAAAATGGGATGAGTATGATCCTATGTGCAATGGCTAGCTATGAGTTCAGCATTGTGCCTTGCTTGGAGACAGCAGATACATCATTATGGACATTAGCAGTTTTTTCCATGAGCAGCAGTGAGAAGAAGAGGACCCATTCCTTAGGGAGAAATCAAATGGCAACTCCATTCATGAAGCAATGGAGAAGAAGATGATAGATAGTATACATATTGAGATGGACAATCTTTTCCCCTTTCGAGGTGACTCTTTCTCAATGAGCATCTCACAACTCAAAGATAAACTTCTACCTGGAGTAGGTCCATAACCTTATTAGTTTTGGAGGGCCATTGATGAGAAGAGAATCTCATGGAGAGATCTCAATGGAGGTGCATTTCAACATATCATGGAGTGCAAGGTTCTTCATTAGTTTGAGGAGAATGGTATTCTACAATGGGAGGATATCATGTTTATGCAAAACATCATTCATCATCCACATGGGGATGAGTGGGTGAGGATGGTAAGAAAGGGGTTGCAAGACCACTTGCAAATATATGACATGGGCCAGCAAGAAGCTTGGTTATGCTGGTTGCTCTTGGGTGAGTATGGTTACTACCCAAAAACTCATGTTTCTTTGATCCATGCCTTAAATAACACCCATGTAATGGAGAAGGAGGCATGGCTACGCTGTCTTCCCTTGGGTGAGTTTGGTTACCACCCAATGGTTCATATTTTTCTAATTCATGCCTTGCACATCACTAAAATAATGCAGAAGAAAAAGGTACAGTTACTTTGGTTGTTGCTGAGAGATTTTTGCCATCACATGACATCTCCTATGTCTATGTGTTTTGTATTATGTATTACTTGGCATGGTACTCTCATGATGTGTAATTATGGTGTCTGCTTTTTTGGGTTGATGTGACATTCCACATGTCTATCAGTATGTTTTTACTCCATGATGCACATCAGAAGGTGAAGAGGCAACAAGATCTCTTGTTTCTTTGGTTGCTTTTGGGACACTTTGGTTTGACCATCTTGCATAATAGAGATGGAGGATGGCAGCAAGAGGCCTTACTCTGGTGGTTACTATTGGGAGAATATGGTTTGACATATTTGTCTACCCATATGTCTGTATTTATTCTTTTGCACAATGTTGGAATGATGCTTGGATCCAACAAGGCCAATAGGGATAAGGATGATGGCATGTCAATGGTCAATCTACTTCATAAATTGTGCACTAGTACTTGGCGGAAATTCCGACACTTTTGACCAAATGTCGGAAATTTCCCCAAATTTTTTCAACTTGTTCAAATCTCGCCTGAAACCATCGCTATACCGATGATTAGACAAACGTGTCGCAATAACGACACTTAGACAAAGTGTCGCAATTGCGACGTTTGGAGAAAGACGTCGCAATTGCGACACTATTCCCCAAAGCGTCGCTATTGCGACGGCTGCCTCCAAATGTCGCAATTGCGACACAATGTCTAAGTGTCGCAATTGCGACGTTTGCAGGCAGCTGTCACAATAGCGACGCTTTTGCTGCCGTCGGTATAACGACACTTATATGCAATAAATGACACTTATATGTCTCTTTGCAAAATCCATGTCACTTACGGTTTATTTTTTATTTTCTTTTGCTTGAACTAAGTCTTATTTCCATGTGGATTGTGTAATTTCACTTTTATTGCATATTATAGAATGTGTTTGTTTATAAGATTATATGATACATGTGAGATAAAGGTTTATTATTTATCATATATAAATAAATTTTATGAATATTGTACATTTACACTTTTATGAGGTGATGTTATAAGTAAATTCATAAATATCTCTTTTTAATCCTCATTTTACTCCATGAATATGTTTGGAAATGAAATTTGAATAGATTAATTTTCTCCTAACCTATGTATCATCAATATTGTACATTTACATTCTTATGAGGTGATGTTATAGGTAAATCCATGAATATCTCCTTTTAATCTTCATTTTACTCCATGAATATGTTTGGAAATGAAATTTCAATAGATTAATTTTCTTTCTATTATATGTTTTACGAAGATATGGTAAGGAATTCTCTCTTGTTCTTAGAAATAATTATATATAATTTTTTTTTTTTCAAAATAGATTAAAAAAATTATATGAGAAAAATTATTAATTCATCAATATTTGTGTGTGTGTGTTGTGAGGAATAATTTCATAGTTCAACTTAATGGTTCATTATATAATCATGTGATCATCACCAATGATATATCTTAAAAAGCAACTAAAAAGCCATGTGTACAAAATTGATGTATACTCTAGAGAGTGGTTCTCATATCACTATGTAAATTTTTGTATGCTACTTCAACAAAATTATAAGATAAACTGTAATACACATCATATATGCACCATAACAATTGCCATACAACTAATTTGTTTTAGGATACATGTGGCATTCTAGGGGTAAATTCCATATGATGTATATATCAATCTATTAGGTGTTGGTAAGTTGTGAGTATCTAAGAAATGATAAGGAATATCCATACATCATGATCTTGTAATGTGATTATAAATTGTGTCTATAATTTCCATAAAATGTATAAATGATTTGTTTAAAAAAATCAACACAATCAACCCTAAACAATGCTCATGATGTGGAATGTCATTGGCAAAACCAAAATGATGGTCACATGTCCCATTTCTATGGTAATGGTGATCATATATATGTTGTAGTGACACTTGATGAGTAATTAAATAAATCTCAAAGTGTGACTCATTGTGCCATATTTTTTTAAAGCATGATTTGTTTTCCTAGTTTTTACTAATTTGTTAACATATTTTATTCATTTGGAAAGCTAATTAATGATGGTTTAAGTAATTAGGACCTAATGAGAGATCATCTTCACATCTTCACTGAAATATATTTGGTAATTGTAGTCACTATATGAACCGCACATGCATGCTACTTAAGAAAAATGGAAATATAAACTATAATACACATCTTATATCTGCCATAATAATTGTCATACAACTTATTTACTTCTAGATACATATTAAATACTTCAGGTAAATGCCATATTATGTGTATACCAATATAGTATGTGTTGGTAAGTTATGAGGATCTAAGAAATGATAGGGTATCCACACATTAGTGCCCTGGTGAATTTTTTGCATAATTTTCTATTTGTTGTAATTTTGTTGCGTGGATTTGTTATAGATTTCAAATAATAAAATTATCTACCAATTGTTCTTTATAAATAAGAAGTACAATAAGTAGTCACCTATACTTCCCCACTGTGGTCAATGTTGATGTATGGCCTTGGCCCATTGATCTTACAATTAACTCACTATTCATATTCAATTTTCTCCAGTTCAGCCCAATAAAATAAGGAAAACAGAAAATGAATTCTTGATTTTTCTTTCCAGTGCTCCTACATAATAAAAATACTCTTAAAAACAAATTAATATATAAATTGTCATCATTCATGCTAAAATCAGTTTGAATTTTTTTAATGAATCTGCTTACAATTAATAGATTACATTGCTCATAGAATAAAAGATAATTTAGAACTATGATTTCACAATAATAAATTACCCTAGCAGTTCAAACTTCAAACATACCTTATGAAATTAAAATATGGCAGGTTAATGAGCCAATCCAGTTTCCTCGAAGCCAATATTGAGCTTGCCCTAAGTCTGAATGCCTTGAGAGTGCAAGTGTAAGGAACTAGACGCCTAAAGCTTTTATTTTGTGCTTGTTTAATTCACTATTTGACCATCAAGCCAATCCACCAGCTATATTAACACTACTTCATGTTGGGGCAGATTGGCATTCTAATTTTTTAGTGCTATAGCCGTACTTTTTTACTGCTTCACTAATCACAACCTTGGAAGTTTGTAGGGCAACGGGCTTTATTCTTTCTTTGGTGTTTTATGTAAAAGAAAGGATTTGTGAACTTTCTGTAATAGGAAGGGGAAAACTAAATTGATTTTAATTTTAAAATATCAATAATGATAAGTGGTAATTCCTTTATTAAATTTTTAATTTTAAGTGAGCCAAAAAAGTAACTTTCCTTACTTTTTGAGTACAGCCTTGCAATTGCGAAGAGGACTAGTGTTGCAAAATTATTGGTAAGTGGAAATTAAAGGGCGTAAGAACGTTTTTGAAAAAAATTCAAACGTCAAAATTAAGTCTTCTATCCTTCCTAGCACGTCACGGAAAACGGGAATCCACAAATTCTAGTCGTCAAATACGTGCAAAATGCCTTATGACGGGCAAAATGGAGGACTGGTCCTATGCTGCTACATGAGTTAGGGTTTCATGTGGCAGCAGGGAACCTTGTATAGTTTTTCAAGGACAGGAAAGGAGAATATTGTCAGTTAATCATCACATGAAACTTCATCACCATTTGAAAATTGTGTCCTAATTTGAAACAATAAGACTACCCAACTATTTCATTATTTAATTTAGATTGTGTAATACAAAACAATATCCTAGATAAATTAAATAATGTAAGCACTTTTGCAAAAATTTAGTGGGGAGAACCTTAAATTACATTTATTTTGAAGATCCGCTTGCATTTTAAGCCATTTTAATTATTCTTTCATTACTATTCTAGTAAAAATTTCAACCTCTTGTAGAAATTTGTTTGTCACTTGTATTAGAAATGCAAAAATAAAATGTATATAAAAATGATTTGAAATGCAAAAATCAAATGCGCACTACATGAAAAATATTTTATTAAAAACTACATTAATGTCTGATATCACGTGCGCATTCGCCCTCAGCATTCGCCCTGAGCTCTTACAGAACAACATTCGCCCTCAGCTCTTGCAGAACAACATTCGCCGTTAGTTCTTGCAGGACAACATTTGCCCTCAACTCTTGCAGAATAGCATTCACCCTCAGCAGTCGCCCTCAACTCTTGCAGAACAACATTCGCCCTTAGCTCTTGCAAAATGGTAAGTTCTTACTGCAAGCCCTTCCTCCTATAGTAGGGTTGACTCTATTTGGGTTTTTTTGGTAAATTCCGTTAGATTGTGTTAGGCTATAGGGTTCTCTCTAGATGTCTTCCAATGTTCTTTCGGATGAGTTTCAAAGAGGATGTGTAAGATGCATTTTTTCTTGCATGAATTTGACTCCACCAGTTTCATGAAGTTTAAGCTATGGATTTTAGTTCGACAAACTCATCCATCTCAACACCCAGTAATGAATTTCCCTTGGTCTGATCTATATTGAAGGTGAAGTGCAAAGTGGTAGAGAATGGGAGATTGAAAGTCATCAACTTTATCACAAGGGTAGTACTCCATATCGAAAGTGATGAGCTTTAGTTCTCCATATTTGGGGATTTTCTGATATTTGGGAATTTTCTGATGACATACCAAAGGTCACATCCATACAACCATATCAAGGTCAATGTTGAGATCATTATCATATAGATATAGGTCACTGATATATAGGGTTAATATCATCATCACTATCCATGGAAACTGAATGGTTACAAAATCTGTGATTGTGGTTGGCTCATTTATAATTATTACCCATTTACGGTAGAGCACAAAAACACTAAATATGGCCCGAGCAGAGCCTTTACAACAAGCAATGGAATTGCAGCTGCTTCATCAATAACCAATAGCTCCACTTGAGAAAACTTTTCATAATCTCGGGGCTGGATATACTGCAGAGCAAACAATTGTAGTTATCATTCATGCTCCAATATATTAATATAATTTTTACATTGAACTGAAGAAAGGGAAATAAGCAAATGCTAGCCATCATACAATGCTTTGACATAAGAGTTTTGAGTGACATACTTGAAAAAAGAACTCATCCACTGATATTTACAATCATTTGAGTTATTCAAGTTAAACACAATGTCAAGAATCAAGATTCAATACCCTCTATTATCTTCATCACCCAATAAGAGATTTAAATTTTTTCCAAAGAAACGCTTATTAAATTGGCAGCCATTATTTCTCCCTGCTTTAAAAACCCTACATTTAAATGAAAACAAGCATTGCATTTCAACTACAAAAATATATTAGTGTTCAAGTGTACATGTGTGCATCACTTGTGCAGGGTATTCCTTTTCCACTTTTACATTATCCAAGAATTGTGCAGTATAGTTCATATTTTTTGTGATTTAGATTATCTTGAAAAAGGAAAGGTAAATTATTTCCCATGGAAAAAGAAGGTTTCCCCTTTTTACTACTGGAAATGGTACAACAAAGTTCCATTTCTACCCGAAACTCCTATGAAACAGGAACCAAATAAAGGCCATGTCCTCAATGGACATCATTTGGCTTTGAAAATGGCCATTGCGCCGTGTTGTTTCTTATATTACATCACAATAGTTTCTTAGGTCATTTATTGTTTCTTGAGATGAAAAACAACCAAAGAAATCGTGAAGATCCTTTCAAGAAATAAATGACCATTTCTCAATCATATCTCAACTATTTTTTATTTTATTCAGTGGTTGCTTACTTTGAGAGAATTTTGACACTTTTATAAGGAATATAACATAAAAACACAAAATGGGAAGGAATTGATGAGGTAGATGACCTTTAGTTGTTGTCAATTAAGAATTGATAATACACTATGCATGTTCTATACTACAAACTAGATTCCTTCCTGGAGTTAGGACACATAGTATTGAATCAAAGTTGTAGTTCCTAACTTCTTGTATTGGTTCATCAATCTTGAAATTCAGACATTGCATGTCTTCATTGCTTCATGTTTGAATAATTTGCATTATATAGTACAATAGGAAATTAGGAATTATGATTATTATTACTTTATGGATCTGTTAAGTTACTTTTAAGTTTGCATGGTTTAGTGTGAAATTATTCTTGTGTGCCCCTAGGCCCAGGTGAAGGAATGCCAAGGACTGAGAACCCTAGTTTTTAAATGGTATTGTTTCTTATACCCAAAAACTCCTCAACATCACTTCTTATTAGTTCTTAACAATAGTGTTGTAAACAATTTGAGAATTTATATAGCAAAATTTTTCACTTCTCAAGATAAAGTCCTAAAGCTAAAGTGTGATACCATGTGTAATTCAATAGCCCCATTGTCACCTCACCAACCTCTTTTCACTTCGGGCTAGCTCTCCTCCAACTCAAGGGGGGTTCTCCCTAGTAGATGTTAGGGATCTAATGGCCCAACCAAACCAAGTCAAGAGCCCCATAACTCTCTATGTTTAATACTATCAATCAAAATATTGAACAATAGGGTCAGACATGCATCCTGAAGATAAAATTGCCAGGGTATTTTTGGGTAATTTCAAAGGGAAAGTCCCCAAACACATATAATCAAGGAATTATAACATGATTTCAAACATTAGATATCAAAAAAATCGTTTAAAGGATATTGAAAGGAAAGAGGTGATGGAAGATAGAAAGTGCCTTACTTAAATGCTCTAAGGATTTTTCAATAGTTGCTCCAAAAGCTTCACTTCAAGGCCCTTCAAGATCGTCTCCAACAATGCTATACCATCAGCTTCAACAATGTTGCTCCAAAAATGTCCTCAAGGTCTTCACAACAAGTTTACTAGAAGTTGCTCCAACAATATATTCAATAAGGTCTTCAACAAGGGTTACTTGCTCCTTTGTTTTAGCAATCCTTTAATAATGTTTTTATCCACAGATTAGCAATAATGCAAGGAATATCTTTAATAAATATGAGTTGAAGTCTGCTTCAAGAAGAACCAAACTCTATTTTCAACCAAGCTCAATGTCTTCTTCCAAATAAGGTCTTCTTCTTGTTGAAGGTAAGGCTACTAAAAAAAATAGATCTATTAAGAGGATCTCCAAACAGTGCACAAATCCAAACTCCTTGACGCAATGTATGCAACAACTAGCCCAAAATCTGTAACAATTTGAGGTTTAAGGTCTGCAAATAAAAGAGCTCAATAAGAGACCAAATTTCCTGCTCAAATACTTCTTCAAGACCAACTTCCTGTTGTGACTGAGATCTGCTATTTTGCAAGAGATAACTTTTATAATTTTTCTGAACTACCCCAAAATTGAGCTCAGCCTAAGGTCTGCAATTTTGGTATGAAGTCTCAAGATCTGCAAAAGAAAATGTATAGGTCTTCAAGATAAGAATTTTGAAAATTTCCAGCTGATTCGAGTCTGCAATTATGAAAAATCCTGAAATCTGTACTAGATTCAAAGTATAACATACACTAGAAATTGCACCGGGAGGTGCAAGGGAACCACATAAAAGAAAGAGTTGCTTGGAGGAGGCGTAACCACATGAAATGGTGAACATAGTTTCTATTAGATAAAGAGAACGCTATAGTACCATCTGTCCAAGATCATCTATGGTCCCTCAAAAGCACCTTTTCGAAATTTTGGGGTAAAAATTCGAGCATGTGAACCATACATGCGAATATCCAAAATAAAAGAAATTTTTTAGGTCTTCATGAAACCGAGTATGGACATAAATATCTCATCAATCTAATTCTTGTTTGTCATCTTCAATATCAATGACTTGATTTCATGATGAATATAATTTCTGAACTTATTGCTAGTTTCAAAAACCAAGCATAATGAATGGTTTGATCTGCTACCCTTGTTTCTGATACATAAAGAGCCAAAAGTCCTTTCCAAACAGGCTGCAACGTTTTCTTCTGATGTGTGATTTGATTTTAAAAAGGTTCTTTACAAAAAAATCCTCATTATTAATACACTGGCATTATTTCAGAACTGGTTATTGCTTGTTCAACCAAAGTTTACAAACCCTGCAAACAAGGACTGGACCATTATGTGATCTGCTAAAAAATATATTTAATGCAGTATACATGTAGGGAATTTTTCTCATCTGCATGAGCTAGATGATTAGGATTTCTCTAACCTACCCTTATGTTAAGGATCCCCTTTGACAACCGATGACGGGTAAAACCCACATTCCCAGTTTCAGATTATTTCAACCTCAATCTGCGTGTAAAATGCCTCCAAAATTTCTTATCCAATCAACTTCATAATCTGGCAACTCAACCTGTTCTTATGTCGGGGACTGGAAAATTAAACAAATAAATCTGAGAGCTCAATATCTCAAATCTCAGAGATTTGAGATATTAATTTCAAGGTTTATTATATGTATGTAATATCTCATACAACACAGTCAGATTCACTCTTCTTTCATGGGAGCTCTATTCTCAATCAATGGTCAAGGTCATATTCATACACGTCCTTGACATGAGCCTACCATACCTTATAGACTCTCTCCATTAACTAAAACGCTACTCCCCACTAGCATATACAATTTTCTTTTATATACGCACTGGAATATATCAATATATAGGTTGCAACCTTCCTCTGCTATCGGAAGCGCTATGGCAACAACCCAACAAACGTTGGACTTCACTTACAGCTAAAGACTCGACCTCGCTCTGGTTAATACCATGGTTCGGGTTTGATTAAGAGGAACTCTGTCATACTTAACTAGCTGCAACATCGCCCATTCACTTTATAACCCAGGACCTTATATGAGGTTCGGGCTTCACACATAAAATTATGTCAATGTAACCACACGTCAACCTTGTTAACCCCGCAGAATTTAGCAACAATCAATGCATATATATGCATGGCCCCCAATGCTAACGGACCTACCACATCCAACGGCGGACAACACACGTTGAACTGCTTCAGATGATCCGACGAATATCGAGTAGGCTAAATGCACGAGCTTTAACTCGCGATGAGGGTGGGTTTTCAAAACTTCTCAGGGACACGCGTCACCCAGTTTATGGGATCGTGTTGATTTCCTAAATACTGCCTACCACTTTCTAACTCGCACGATGAACCCACTTCTACTGTTCATTTCTTGTTCTGCTCTCATGGTTCCGTCTAACTCCTCAATACACGATTTTCATTACAACGAAATCTCCGTGTGCAATTTAAATCTCGCCAATAGAAACAAGTCACGCCATCGGTCATCCAATTAACAGAACAACGTTTATTTCTTCAAACAAACAAGGATTAAGCTTTAGACAGATTTCGTTATCCTTTAACAAACAGAGTGTGGGTATACTTTTTCTTTTAACAGGGCCTTTATTCAACCTCGTCGATGCGGCTCATTCAGACAACAAACCACCAGACTTGTTCATAAGGAGAGTGCTCCGCCAGACAGGCATTCAATCACAGTCAATGTGCCGAGACAACGGGGGTCCCTGTGGTTTGGACAGAGTTCGAAATAGAGAATTACAGTGGCTAGCTATATCGATTCTTGTACACGGTTTACCTTTCCTATATTCATACACCAAGGCGTGATTCAAATGCGACTAACCACTTCAATAAATTTACAAAGAATGTGAATACGGCTACAGGCAGACTCTTACTCTTACACATGCATGGTTTCCTGAGACTCAAGGCGTATTCACAGATTATGTACTCCACATTCCATATGGTTGGTTATTGAAACACAAACCCCTTCACGCAGGATTCCCGACCAAAGTATACACAGTCCCCTGTCATGGAGCTTAACATGGGGATCTTTCAAACTGATTCGATAATTAGTATACCTTTTGAGATTTTAAAATTTCACTACAAATAACCCAGTTTAGTCTCATTGTCAACTTGTCTCTTGTTTGGGTGCCTTAATGTGCAATGACATGTTTCCAGGACTAAATTCAATGCAAGGCATATTTGAAACTATAACTTTGTCTTCCGGTGTCTTATTAGAAATTATTTCAGTTTTCATTTTGTGTTTTCAAGTTAGATATTGTTTTCAAGTTAGATATTGTTTTCAAGTTTTTACATTTATAATTTTATTGCAATGTGGCAGACTGATCAGGGAAGTACAGGAACAACCCTGAGACGGGATGATCGTGGAAAGAGGCCAACGGAAGAACATGTAAAGTGCCAGCATTGCTCTATCTTCAGGTATTTTAGTTATTTACATAATTGAAATAATATTAATTTTGTTCAAATATGCAGATACCTAGCCATGGTACGCCTGATGATTCCCTCTATGAGGAAGAGCTTTCTTCATCCCTATCTCCAGTGCTCTTGTTGCAAAAAAAGGCACGAAAAGCAAGGTCGAAATTTGATACTTTGATAGACGCACCTCAAACCCCTGAAATAGAAGAGAGGATAAAAAAACTTATGACCCAGCTAGAAACATATCAGGTAATAATAAAAAGTCAAAAGGATATTTTTTTGTTCTACATGAGATGAATTGTGATAGTTTGATTTTTAATTTTTACATTGACTAAACTAACAAAAAGTTCTTTTGTATGTATCGTTTTCTGACACTTGCTGAACCCGGTGTTGGTGGTAGTGGGACACAAGGGCAAGAGATTGCCCAGCAACCCTCTCATACACCTTCTACTCCTTTAGGTGACAGCCAAGAAACATACCCTGCCCAAGCAGACACCACTACTACATTTGGCGGAAATTCTGACACTTGGTTCCGACGCTTTTGACCAAATGTCGGAAATTTCCCTAATTTTTTTCCATCCCGCCTGAAACCGTCGCTATACCGACGTTTATAGAAAAGTGTCACAATACCGACGCTTAGAAAAGTGTCGCCATTGCGACGTTTGGAGGAAGACGTCGCACTGGCGACACTATGGCCCAACGCGTCGCTATTGCGACGACTGCAAGTGTGACACAATGTCTAAGTGTCGTAATTGCGACGTTTGGAGGCCTTCGTTGCAATAGCGATGCCTTTTCTTCCGTCGGTATAACGACACTTATATGCGCGCTAAATACAAATATGAAACTTATATGCACGCTACATAAAAATGATTTTATTGTTTCGTATCTGTTGCAATAGCTACATTAACGTCTGATATCACGCGCACATTCGCCCTCCGCTCTTGCAGAACAGCATTCGCCCTCAGCTCTTGCAGAACAGAATTTTCCCTCAGCTTTCACCCTCAGCGTTCACCCTCAGCTCTTGCAGAACAGCATTCACCCTCAGCGTTCACCCTCAGCTCTTGCAGGACAGCATTCACCCTCAGCTCTTGCAAAATGGTAAGTTCTTACTGCAGGCCCTTCCTCCTATAGTAGGGTTGACTCTATTTGGGTTTTTTTGGTCAATTCCATTAGATTGTGTTAGGTTGTAGGGTTCTCTCTAGATGTCAAGAATCAAGATTCAATACCCTCTATTATCTTCATCACCCAATACAAGATTTAAATTTTTTCCAAAGAAACGCTTATTAATTTGGCAGCCATTATTTCTCCCTGCTTTAAAAACCCTACATTTAAATGAAAACAAGCATTGCATTTCAACTACAAAAATCTATTAGTGTTCAAATGTACATGTGTGCTACATTAACGTATGATATCACGCGCGCATTCACCCTCCGCTCTTGCAGAACAACATTCGCCCTCAGCATTCGCCCTGAGCTCTTGCAGAACAACATTCGCCCTCAGCATTCGCCCTGAGCTCTTGCAGAACAGCATACGCCCTCAGCTCTTGCAGAACAGCCTTCGCCCTCAGCTCTTGCAGAACAACATTGGCCCTCGGCTCTTGCAAAATGGTAAGTTCTTACTGCAGGCCCTTCCTCCTATAGAGGGTTGACCCTACAGCCTAACCAAATAGCTCCACTTGAGAAAACTTTTCATAATCTTGGGGCTGGATATACTGCAGAGCAAACAATTGTAGTTATCATTCGTGCTCCAATATATTAATATAATTTTTACATTGAACTGAAGAAAGGGAAACAAGAAAATGCTAGCCATCATACAATACTTTGACATAAGAGTTTTGAGTGACATACTTGAAAAAAGAACTCATCCATTGATATTTATAATCATTTGAGTTATTCAAGTTAAACACAATGTCAAGAATCAAGATTCAATACCCTCTATTATCTTCATCACCCAATACAAGATTAAATTTTTCCCAAAGAAACGCTTATTAAATTGGCAGCCATTATTTCTCCCTGCTTTAAAAACCCTACATTTAAATGAAAACAAGCATTGCATTTCAACTACAAAAATATATTAGTGTTCAAGTGTACATGTGTGCATCACTTGTGTAGGGTATTCCTTTTCCACTTTCACATTATCCGAGAATGTGTGCAGTATAGTTCATATTTTTTGTGATTTAGATTATCTTGAAAAAGGAAAGGTAAATTATTTCCCATGGAAAAAGAAGGTTTTCCCTTTTTACTACTGGAAATGGTACAAAAAGTTCCATTTCTAACCGAAACTCCTATGAAACAGGAACCAAATAAAGGCCATGTCCTCAATGGACATCATTTGGCTTTGAAAATGGCCATTGCACAGTGTTGTTTCTTATATTACGGCACGATAGTTTCTTAGGTCATTTCTTGTTTCTTGAGATGAAAAAAAACCAAAGAAATCGTGAAGATCCTTTTAAGAAATAAATGACCATTTCTCAATCATATCTCAACTATTTTTTATTTTATTCAGTGGTTGCTTACTTTGAGAGAAATTTGACACTTTTATAAGAAATATAACATAAAAACACAAAATGGGAAGGAATTGATGATGTAGATGACCTTTAGTTGTTGTCAATTAAGAATTGATAATACACGATGCATGTTATGTACTACAAACTAGATTCCTTCCTGGAGTTAGGACACAGAGTATTGAATCAAAGTTGTAGTTTCTAACTTCTTGTATTAGTTCATCAATCTTGAAATTCGGACATTGCATGTCTTCATTGCTTCATGTTTGAATAATTTGCATCATATCGTACAATAGGAAATTAGGAATTATGATTATTATTACTTTATGGATCTGTTAAGTTACTTTTAAGTTTGCATGGTTTAGTGTGAAATTATTCTAGTCCCCAAACACATATAATCAAGGAATTATAACGTGATTTCAAGCATTAAATATCAACAAAATCGTTTAAAGGATATTGAAAGGAAAAAGGTGATGGAAGATAGAAAGTGCCTTACTTAAATGCTCTAAGGATTTTTCAATAGTTGCTCCAAAAGCTTCACTTCAAGGCCCTTCAAGATCGTCTCCAACAATGCTATACCATCAACTTCAACAATGTTGCTCCAAAAATGTCCTCGAGGTCTTCACAACAAGTTTACTAGAAGTTTCTCCAACAATATATTCAATAAGGTCTTCATTGTCAACTCGTCTCTTGTTTGGGTGCCTTAATGTGCAATGACATGTTTCGAGGACTGAATTCAATGCAAGGCATATTTGAAACTCTAACTCTGTCTTCCGGTGTCTTATTAGAAATTATTTCAGTTTTCATTTTGTGTTTTTAAGTTAGATATTGTTTTCAAGTTTTTACATTTATAATTTTATTGCAATGTGGCAGAATGATGAGAGCAGTGCAGGAACAACCCAGAGACGGGATGATCGCGGAAAGAGGCCAGCGGAAGAACATGTAAAGTGCCAGCATTGCTCTATCTTCAGGTATTTTAGTTTTTTACATAATTGAAATAATATTAATTTTGTTCAAATATGCAGACACCTAGCCATGGTACGCCTGATGATTCCCTCTTTGAGGAAGAGCTTTCTTCATCCCTATCTCCAGTGTTCTTGTTGCGAAAAAAGGCACAAGATGCAAGGTCGGAATTTAATACTTTGATAGACGCGCCTCAAACACCTGAAACAAAAGAGAGGATAAAACAACTTATTAGCCAGCTAGAAAGATATCAGGTAATAATAAAAAGTCAAAAGGATATTTTTTTTGTTCTGCATGAGATGAATTGTGATAGTTTGATTTTTAATTTTTACATTGACTAAACTAACAAAAATTTCTTTTGTATGTAGCGTTTTCTGGCACTTGTTGAACCTGGTGTTGGTGGTAGTGGGACACAAGGGAAAGAGATTTCCCAACAACCCTCTTGTACACCTTCTACTCCTTTAGGTGCCAGCCAAGAAACACACCCTGCCCAAGCAGACACCCAGCCAACCGCTGAACGTGTTGGCAATGATGAGGCTGATATGGCCAACTACATTATTGTGTTTCCTGGAGCTACACGTGCCAGCTCCACAGGGACCATTAATGGCACGTTGTTGGTGAACGATGAAGGTGTCCCTATAAAGCATGTACAACTCCCGGGTAAATTTTAATATTTTAACTATTTCATGTACTTTATCTAAAACATATTTATCACGATTTTTATTTTTAAATTAATGATAATATCTTCTTATTTTTTCTGTGTAGGAAACAATGAGTTCTACAGGTATCTGGAGAGCCATGCGTTGGTAATTTTTGGCCCAACCATACGCACAGGGTGGAATTCCCAGAGTTCCAACCTGAAAAAAGAATTTCTAGATTATCTAGAAACCCTTTTTGGGGTCGGCATATTTGATAGAATAGCGGTGGCTCGGGTAGCCGACAAGTATTTGAAATATACCAGGGACACCTATAGGACGCAATTGAAATTTAACCCTAGATATGAGTGTCCTCTCACAGTTCCAGAGAGTGAGTGGAGAGCACTCATCCATGATGGAAAAGAGAAAAGGAAAAAGAAAGAAGGAAAAATGCCAACTGGACCCACAAGGTAAATTACAACTTTAATTCAATAGCTTTAATTTTCTCTATGTCTAAAATAAAAGTGTGCTACGTCATATCTGACTTTAATCTTTTGATGCTTGGTTGCCTGACACCTCAAAGGCAACCTAAGCTAGGATTGAAAAAAAGGGCCATCACAAGCTAGGCCAGGGCGGCTACTTGAAATTGGCCGCAAGAATTGTAATTAAGTAGCTAAACATCTTATAATTAATTGTATCGCCTTCCAACATTTTTGTAATCCTATCAAATATGATTAAAAATACACAGACATATGTAATGTAGGGTGATGACTTCAGAATAGAAACAACAGAGGAAGATAAAAATATCGCTTTCCATTTCGGCTATCAAGCCGTAGTTGAACGTCGCATAAGCTTGGGGCAGGTCCCAAGATCCAAAATGCCTGATAAGGTAAAACATTAACCTTTCAATATGTTTTTTTTCATCCATAAATTTAATGTCTAACAACTTTGTTTAAATCAGGGGAGCAACACTACTGACGACGCAAATAACCCAGTTTTAGAGCCAAATGTAGATGATCCTCACGTGCAACCTGATCATTGTAGTAGGGACCAGGCCGACAATGCTACTATCAGTGAGGGTAGTGACGGTAATTAATTTCCACTTATAATTTTTTCTAATTATACCTTGATGGTTGTCCTTATAACGTTTTTTGTTTAAATGACAGAGAATGTTTCCCTTGAGGATCTTACCACGAGAGAGGAAGACAGGGCAACAGTCCCAACGGCGACAACTGGTGCACCAGGTAAATAATCTCATTGCAATTTTTTTTATTAATATTACCGAACTAGTTCAACGATATTTAAAAACTGATAATTAAAATTTAATATTATCTGTTTTTGTAGGCGATGCCCCGTCACTGGATGAGACCAGACATCGTGACAACGCAACTAGGTCAGCGGCGACAACTGGTGCACCAGGTAAATAATCTCATTGCAATTTTTTTTATTAATATTACCGAACTAGTTAAATGATATTTAAAAACTGACAATTAAAATTTAATATTATCTGTTTTTGTAGGCGATGCCCCGTCACTGGATGAGACCAGACATCGTGACTACGCAACTAGGTCAGCGGCGACAACTCGTGCACCAGGTAAATAATCTCATTGCAATTTTTTTTATTAATATTACCGAACTAGTTCAATGATATTTAAAAGCTGACAATTAAAATTTAATATTATATGTTTTTGTAGGCGATGCCCCGTCACTGGATGAGACCAGACATCATGACTACACAACCAGGTCAGCAGTGCGGGTCAAAAGGCACGAAATAGGAGCAGAGCATGATGATATTGATCATGTAATTAGGAGCTTTAAAAATAGGAAGAAGAAAAAGGAAATTCGATATTGTAAAATATTGTATTATTATAAGACAAACGTTACCAATGACCATACTTGGAACGTTTTTTGCGTTATATAAAAAACTCATTTATCATACTATTTTTATGTCAAGCATTAATTGCAATGTTTCCTTGCGTACTTTTTGTTGAATTGTTTTTTTAATAGTTATTGAATATTTTTTTTTATGCTCATGAAAGTAAAAAATGAAATATAGATTGGGTATTGGGGAATTGAGAGTGATGTGAGGGCGGGGGGGAGGGGCCATAAGAGCTTCCACCTTCACGTGGTTGGCCCTGTTTAGTAGAGAATAATTTATTGGAGCGATTTAATCTTGGAGCAAACCTCCCTCGATCCAGCGTAGCAACAAAAAAGTCACTGTTGACTTAGTTGCTACTCTTTCAGATCGTGGGAGGCTTGTTCCAAGTTCATGTGACTCCAATAAATTGTTCTTAAAACGAAGAGGAGCTTATTCAGGTATGTTTTGACATTTTAAACATATGTTCTAACATTTCATAAGAATGCATCTTAGAGTAAAAAATACTACATCAATTACTTGTATTTATTGTATAGATAATGATGGATTTTGATTGACTTGGCAGTGCAGGTACAAATCCTCTTGCATCATGAGAAATACAACTTGTCAACCAGGGTCATGTCCAGGATATTTTTCCTTGTGCGCTTGACCAGGTTCGTAATGTCACATTTTGTAAGTTCCTTTACAGTTCATAATTCAATATTAAGCTTGTTCATGATTATTATCTAGGTTTTTTGTATGTGTTTTTTCATCTATTTGATTGTAAGCAACTCTGCATGTTTTCTGTTGTTCACTATGATTTCTCCCATTACCACTCCCAGGATGAATCCGACTTTATTGTTACATAGGTTACTTTATTGTTACTATGATTTCTCGATTTACGATTTCATAGGTTACATCATGTAAAGTTGTCAATCTCAGGTTGGTGATGAGCTTTAGTTCTCCAGATTTGGGGCTTTTCTGATATTTTCTCCCTCATGTCATTCCTGCATCACCTCGTTGTTTGAGCATGCCAATTGTCTACCACTTGTACCAATTGGCACATGTCAATCCCTGAGTGGTGCCACATTTCACCTATTTTCAGTGAGAGTTTAGGGTTTCTCTAACATAGCTTCAGAAATCCAATTCAGTGCCTGCTTGAATATTGTCACATAATACTCATGGTTTGGATTGATGAGCATGTTCTAAATGGTTGGTTGATTCATAAGAACCACCCATATAGTCATCTTGAGATATTTCAGAAGTTTTCTCGGGTTTCCTTTTTCACCATTTCTAGTGGGTGGGATGGTGTGGGGTGATCCATCAATATTGGTGCTCTTGTAGTAGGGAATTTGTTTTTGGGGATATAAAGGAGCATTTGATGTAGATATCCCATTGGATGCATTCATAGATGGGCACAAGAGGTCAAGAATTTAAATTAAAAATATGCAACCTCTAGCATGGCAACTTGAAGGCCGCGAGAGACATTGGTTAAAGATTGTTTTGTGCTGGCCTTAATATAGTCGTGATTTATTTCTATTATCTTAATGAAAATATATAGTCCGGTCTCATTAAAATGAGGATTGTGGTTGTATTTCTCTTTGGTTTTTTCTCTCTTAATGCTCCAGAAGTTTCCAAAAGTTGTGATAGTTGTTTAGTTTGCCTGTTACAACTTAAAAGTGGTTTTTAGCAATGGGAGTCATGTTTTTTAAGGTTCATACTAATATGAAGATCTTGTAATTATATATTCAGCATAAGAGAAGATGGCCTATGCTTTGGGCGGTATGACAACAATTGCCACATCTACCTCATTGGGTAACAATGGAAAGGGGAAGAAGTTGGGTGCAATGTTTGATAATTATGGCAGACAATTGTCTTCTCTTTCAGTTTTTTCACCCATTTCCTTTAATCGCTCAAGCAGAAGAGGGACTCTGAGATTACGCGACAAAGAGAAGGTAGTTATTACAAGAGATATGGAAAATGAGTTGTACTTCAACAAGGATGGCTCAGTGACAAAAAAATTGCAGGTCAGAGAAAAAATTATGTTTAAAGGAAGGTCACCTGCACGTGAAACTTCACTGCGATGGATCTTTCCTTGTCCACTTATATTCGATTTTAATTTGTTATTTTAATTTTTCATGGAGGGTTGTTTTGGCATATGGTCTGGCATTCAATTTCACACTTACTGAAAGCATTGTCAATTTGTCTTGCAGGTGGTGTGAACAAACTTGTTGATCTTGTTGGAGTCACCCTTGGGGCGAAGGGAAAAATGTTGTCTTGGAGAGCAAGCATGGTTCTCCGAAAATAGTTAATGATGGTGTGACAGTAGCTAAGGAGGTAATTTATAGATGTGTGCTCTGGTTTTCTTTTTAACGTTGTATTAGTTCCCCCTCTTAAATTTCTTAGATTTGGTAGGCATAATTTGAAAACTCAAAGGTGAAAGGAAACATATTTGTTACCCAGTGGTCTAAAAGGAAAGGGTTATGGCTGAGTCAAATTTTATTGTTATTGACAGTGTAATGAAATGTATATCAATGCTATGGTTTTGGCCTTTTTATTGGTTTAATTAGAGGACCTAGTTGAAAATATTGGGGCCAAGTAGGCTGGTTTTCCTTTTTGCTGATGGTTTGGTGTATCTAATTGAATTAGTTGCCTAAGGTATTTTTGGTTGCAAACTCCTTTTCATTTTTCATACAGTATTGGCCTTGTGGAATACATTTGATTGTGTGGTCTTGTTAGATCTACAACATTTGTATTTGTTTAATCTTATGGTCGAGGTGCACTTTTATTATGGAAATAGTTGATGCAATATTGTCATTTAATCCTTACTGCAGGGTAGCATGTTGAGAAGTTTCTTGTGAAACATTTGGTATTCAAAATGACACTTGATCCTATACGGCATCATGCACTTGACTTCAAAATTCATATTCAAAGTGTGCCAGACAATTCTTACAAAATTTCAAATATTTATGTTGTTTTAAACCATTATCTTTTTCATGTATTGGATGCTGAAAATGTGAAAAAGACTTTGGTATGAAACCAACTGGTGAATAATTTCCAGGAAAACAACCACTTCCAAGACATGATTTAGAAGTAGAACATATGTACTTATGAAGCATAGAAAGATATCCTTGATGCATTGTCAATGTTTGGCTAGGGTTATTTTTGGAGAAAATAACTCCTTATTCCTAGAATAGTGATCTTCAATACGAGTAAATGCCAGAGAAGAGAGATCATCGTGTGACGCAACAAAACTGAAATTGGACCCCTAAGGAGAGTTGGTGTGTCTACAATCGCTCTGTCAGCATTTTCCCCTGGTTTACCCCGTTCTTTTCCTCCAGCCTGGGTCTTCATTGACTTCTTCTTTCTTCGGGTTTCTTTATCAAATTCGTAGAATTTGATAAATAAATACCATCCACAATGGTTGGACTTTAATTTATATTCCCGACTTTATATTATCTCCAAGCCTTATAACCAATGTTTAGCTTTCAACACTTTGTATTTATACTCCACGTTTATTTTTAAATAAATAACTTGTAATGAAATTTCGGCTCTATATTTCACCACCCAGCCTTACAACAATCACGCTCCAGAATTATGCTAATTATCTGCCAATCGTTTAATAAAACAATTTCATTATACTCCGGCCCCACCTATATATATCAATAACCAATCAAACACTCGTATCGTACCTAGCTATCCTCCGCACACCTTAGTTAACCTCCAGGCAAGTTCAACGTGTGACCATCGTCCGATGGCCCTTCTCCAAATCAACGACTCTTGGAAATTTCGCTCGGCTTCCAACGTCGGGCTTTAACGTGCGATGGTGCAGGTTAAACGGTGGTTTTCCGGGGGTCACTTCGCCACGTGTCGCATTCCCTATGGAATCGTTCGCGAATAGGAAATACCGCCTACTCCGCAAAAGCGGTGCGATATGGGCAACCCGCTTTTGTGATTCCGCTCATGGTTTTGGTACAGGGCTTGACCACGGGTGCAAGTTTGGTTCCGCTATCCTTTTGTTTGTTAACTCATGTCCAATCCTCGGGTCAGGTTCTGAAAGCACAACAATCTTGTCTCTTTATTAAGCGGGATTTTTATATTTGAACAATGTTCACGACCTCGGTTCTCTACACAGACCTCGCCTTTGGGTGGGGTGATTTCACAGGGTTATCCAACAATTTACGGGAATTCAAAGACAGAATAATGGAATTATCAGTACCCAATCGCCTCACAGTTAAACAATTCTTCACAATTAGCAGTTCGAGATAATTCAATGACAACTATGCTTGGAAATCATTTAACTGGAAACAATTGTTCACACACAGAGGTTTATTGCAGAAATCCCCTCTCTACTCTCCTCTTCCCTCTCTACTTTTATTCATCCGAGGAATTACAATTTATATACATAACATATGGCTCTTCGGTTCCTCTGAGAGGACCGTTCTAGAAATCAAAAGGTCTAATTATAATAATTCAACTAACTAAAACTGTTCGACTCCTACAACTCTAACTAGTCTAAGTAATACAGTCAGCTGAGGTATTGACACCTAGCTGTTACAACTCAAATGGTTTCGAACCCTCCTAGCCACAACATGTGGACAAAACCTCCTACATTTTTGGCTAGTGCCTAATGCCCCTGCATCATCGTGTGACATAAACCTATTAAAAAAAGTGAACAGGGAATGATTATTAATTATGGCATACTAAGTTGTCAGTGATTTTGACTATTTGTCTTTAACATGTAAAAATGTTAAATTCCAAACTTACATCATCATGTTATTTTAGTAGATGTGTGATAGGTAGTATGATAGTATCATATTACCATTCTTCCTTGAGGAACCCACTTCATCCATTAAGATTGCTTTTCTAAAGAGTAACATTGTAGATAACCTTAAAAACATTTGTTAACTATTTTTGTTTGACCATTTGATTGTGTTTGATATGTAGAACTTGTTAGCGCTCAAATCTACCTCAGGCTGAAATGAGGTAAAACTCAAGGCTACATCAAACCACGCTCAGCCTCGTAGCTAGCCCTACGAGGACAGGAGAGGGCTCTCTCCGTCAATCTCGATAAAATGAACAATAGGGTGCGAGATGACTTACAATGGGAACTGATTTTAGGCTAGTAAAGAGATAGGTATGTTTGATTTTTGATTTTTTGGTTTTCGCTGGAGAAATGGGGAAAACAAATTTTGGGTCCGGGGATAAGGTCAGACCTTTACAGATTTCGAGTTGGGGCGAGGTAGGTGATTGTCTTGATGCTTTTGATTGGATATACGGACAGATTAGACTGACAAGGAGCTGAAGAGGGCAAAGAAGAACTTGGATCCTCTCCAAACAGTTGAAAACATATAGAACTAAATGAATTCAAAGGCAGAGCACTGTAAACAATGGATTCAGCCTCATCTACTCATTCAATTTAGTTCAGAAGCATATGAAAGGAATGGCATACATTAAAAATGAAGAACTTAAAGTAAACAGAGAGAAAACACCATCAAGAAAAAAACACTAGAAGGATCCCAACAAGTGCCGCAAAACCTCTGATCTTTCCTTAGCCAAAATATGAAAAATATTTACAATGTGTGCCAAAAGTTTCGCAAGACTCCAACCTCTCCAACCTCTGAAAATGATTGAGAAATTACATCATATAGAGCATCCTAACCCCTTCCCACACCTCTAGGGGTCAAAATCCTCCTTCTAGGAGCAGTTCCAACTAATTCTAAACAAGGAGCTAGAATCTAGGCAGCTAACAACTTGCCTCTAAAAGAGTGGAAACTGATTCATTTACATGATTTTCACTTTTTTGAGAGTGAATCTTCTAGAATAGGTAAAAATAAGCCAAAGTTACATGCCAAACATAAATTTACATCATGAAAACCCAAAAATTTCATCCACAAGCAAAACTGGTCCCAACTGGCCGAAATTCTGAGCTGGAAGTTGAAAATTCAGCCAAAAATTTAAGTGGGTCGCGCCCCTGAGCCAAGTGGGTCGCACGCATTTCAGCATGATTTTGAAGTATCTCCCGGCATCAAAATTGAGCTCATGATAGCTCTTTGGAAAGATCTGGATGTTGGCTATCCAACCCAAGTGGAATTTCCCAATTTGGAGCTCATTTTCCCCTCCAAAACTTTGTTCTTCCAGAAGTACTTCCTGCTGGTGCAAAAGGTGGCAGCAAGGTGGTTTTCATGGTGTTTTTGAGCTTTTTGACCATCCAGAACCTGATGAAATGCTTCGGCAATGCCTGAGCATGCATAAATTTCTATGAAAAATCCAAAAATGGAAATATTTCCTCCAGCAAGTGTCCCAAAAAAAAGTGAGCATATGTGCGCGCTACCCGCTTAACTGAAAAACCTGTTTTTAGACCAAAAATTTCTCCGAATTTGCTCAAATTCGGAGTGAAGACCCTCCATCATGTATCTTTCCCAGCCAACGAAGCATCGGCCAAAATCCAGAGTGGATCAGGCCTTTTCCGCCGTTTTAGTGCTTCGCTCAACCTCCTCTTCAGAATCTTCATTCTCGCTTTGCAGACATGCATGCGAGCCCAATAATGTCCTTTCATGTGACGAAGCATGTCTTTGTCTCGATTGGCCTTCGCCAAAAATTTCTCCAGATGAATGTTCACATGCGTGAGTACAGAATCTCGATCAGCTGGTGTCATATCACCAGGTCTCTTCCTGGCCAACTGTCGATCCTCACGGATTCGACGCAGCTCATAAAGTGTGTGCTCATCCTCAAGCTGTTTGTTGCGCTGCTCCAGATAGTTTATCACCCACTGAGCCTTCTGCAATTTATCTTTCAGCGTGTCATTCTCGGCCCTTTTCTCCTGGATGATCTCCCTCAGTTTCGAGCTAGGAGAGCTCGCATCAACATCAATGATCGTGAAATCTATGTCCCGGCCTCCTGATGGGCCCTCATCATGCATGGGCTTCTTGCCCCTGTCCTGGATCTGTACCTGTGCTGAAGAAGAAGGCGAGACCCCTTCCACATCATGTGGAGATAATACTCGCTCTGCTGATGAAGTCGGTAAGACCCCTTCCACCCTGGGTAGAGATAATACTCGCCGTGTAGCTGCAAATAAGGCCCTGTGGCCTCGCTGATATGTCATAAACAATGGAGCGCTGATGTGCTCAACCTCAGGAATGTCTGGCTAGTGTGAAGGCTCTCCCGCATCATGAACTATCTCGGGAGGCGGGTGTGGCGCTGTGAAAACGTCACAAGAGATGAAATCCTCCCAAGCGATGCCCTGCTGCGCCAACTGATGTAACACTATGATCTTGATCAAAGCGTAATGATATATACTCCTATGCTGCTGTGCTGGGCTCTTCTTCTGTACAAAAATCACCATCCTCTCTATGTTGCAATACATGAAGTACGGAATGTTCATCATACGTACCCTTGTGAAGTGCATCAACAAACGAACATGGTACGCAAAGAGGTCCTTTTGATCGGTCCTCCAGGACAATCATCTCCATTCATTTCTTTGAGAAGAAAGGCATTTTGACCACGATACGCTGCAATTTTAAAAGGACCTTTCCATAAATTTTCAAATTTGCCGTGCTTTCCCTTATCTTCATTCCGAGCATCCCATTTCAAAACCACCTCATCCAACTGAAACTTATCTGCTTTTGCCTTTCTGTCGTAGATCTTCTTAATGCGCTCCTGCAACTTGAAAGTATTTTGAAATACCTCCTCCCGTGTCTGCTGTATATGAATCATCTGATTAATCCTTCGCTGCATGGGATCTTCCTCACTACCAGCTTCCTGAAGCAATTTGACCACCGGGACAGCAAGTGAAGTAGGAAAAACCGTGTCTATTCCGTACACCAGCTCGAAAGGAGACATGCCAATCGACTTTTTCTGACTTACCCTATCAGCCCACAGTGCATTCACTAATTTCTTGTGCCAGCCCTTTTTGTTGATTTCCAGCAATTTCTTAATGATATTCACCAAGGACTTGTTTGAAGATTCCGCCAAACCATTTCCTTGCGGATGGTAGGCGGTCGAATGCCCCACGGTGATATTGTACTTATAGCAAAATTCAACCATCCTCTTAGACTTGAAGGCCGCTGCATTATCTATGATTATTTTGCTAGGACACCCAAAACGTGACAAAATATTGTTTTCAAGAAAAGAGATAATTACCGCATCCGTGGCCTGTCGAGTGGGAATCGCCTCGATCCATTTTGTGAAGTAGTCCGTAGCTGTCAAGATCCATCTATGCTATCCGGAAGATGCTGGGTGGATTTCCCCGATAAAATCCAATCCCCACTGCTGGAATGGTGCACTAACTTCAATTGGTTTGAGAGGCAAAGGCTGTAGTTTTTGCTTCCCTTCGAAAAATTGACACTCGTGACAATTCTTAACAGCCTTAAATACATCAGAAAACAAAGAAGGCCAATAATACCCTGCCCTTAGGATCTTATTCGATGTGGTCTTCCAAAACAAATGGCCTCCGTAGTCACCTTTGTGAAAGTCCTCCAAAACTCTTTGAGCTTCCTCCTCTACCAAACAATTCAACAACATTCCTCCAAGGTCTTTCCAATACAATGCAGAATTCAGAATGCAAAATTTTGCAGCTCTCAACTTCAATGTTCTACTCTTATTTCTAGGCATCCCGGGAGCTGAACATAAATTCTGAAGCACGTATAAAATGTCAGCATACCAAGGGGAAGAAACAAAAATATCAGATACCTGAACTAACGTACTTTCCTCATCTTCATCGGACATGGCAGCAATCAAATTTATATCTAGAGCATGCAGATTTGTTTCAGCCATGAGCTTGGCGAGTCCTTGTCCTTTGATCAGCTTGGTCGGTTTAATCTCCACATCGTATTCTAACAACGCAGCAATCCACTTACCCCGTCTTCCCTCTGGATCTGCCTGTACCAAAACATCTTTAACTGCTGCGTTAGGAACGTATGCTATAATGTGGGAATGCAATATATACACACGGAAATATTTCAAAGCCTTTACAAGCGCAAGCGCTTGTTTCTCAATAATATTGTACTTCAATGCTCCATCCCTTATAATCCGACTGAAAAAAGCAATGGGCTTCTTAGCTCCATCCCTTTTTTGCATCAAAACAGCTGCCAATGTGTGCTCAGAAGCAAAAGAAAACAAAATGAAGTCTTGTGTATAGTCCGGGCTGATTAAGATAGGGGCTGAAGAAAGAGCTATTTTTACCAAATTGAATGATTTCACTGCCTCTTCTTTCCACTTTACCTGACTGTCCCTTTTCAACATGTTTGTGATTTCTCTAAGGTGCTCTGCAAGATTTGGAATGAAACGACGCAGAAAATTCATTTTACCATTAAATGACTGTATTTCTTTCTTGTTCCGGGGCTGTTCAATCTGTTGTATGGCTTCAACACGTGCAGGGTCAACTCGAATGCCATCTTTCGATATGATGTGGCCAAGGAGCTTGCCTTCATCCATGGCAAAAAGACTCTTTTTCGGATTCAGCGAAATGCCATACTTTCTGCACTTCTGGAAAACAATTTTCAAATGATATAAATGTTCCTCATCAGAATTTGAAAACACGGTTAAATCATCAAGGTAAACAACCAAAAATACATCTTTCTCGTTGGAAAAATCCATGTCCATTGCACGCTGAAAGGTGGCGCCTGCATTCTTCAAACCAAACGGCATTTTTGCATAATGAAACGTTCCCCATGGGGTGGTGAACGCAGTCTTATCACGATCATCTTCATGCACTAAAATCTGATTATAACCTGAGTATCCGTCGAGTAGTGACATCCTTGATGCTCCAACTACTCGCTGCAATATATGGTCCATTTTTGGCAGCGGATAATTGTCTTTTAATGATACCTTATTCAAATTTCTAAAATCGATACATAAACGGATCTCACCTGTTTTCTTTCTCACGGGCACCAAATTTGATATCCAATCTGAAAATCGGATAGGCACAATGATTCCTGACTTATACAACCTGTTTACCTCTTTTTCAATCGATGGTAGCAGCTTTGGATTGATTCTCCTCAACTTTTGACGGAAAGGCTTCTGATTTGGTTTGATGGGGATAGTATGCTGAATGATGTTAGTGTCATATGTTTTTAGATCTGAATAATCCCATGCAAAAGCATCAGAAAATGAAGACAACAATTTGACATACTCTGCCTTTACCTTTGGTGACAATGACTTTGATAACTTAACCATCTTGGGATTCTCAGTTGTCCCAATATTTACCTCTTCAACACCTTTCTCAGTCGGCCTCAATGTCGGTTTGCGGGCCACATCGTCTTGATCAAACAATTCTTCCAACGAAATCAATCCCTTAGGAATGATGTTATCCTTAAGTTGCAACACTTCCATTTGGTTTATTTGTATGTCATCACTACCATCATCATGTTCTGTATCTATGGAGGTGTCTTTAAACTTACCCTTATTCTGCAGAAATTCACTAATCTCCTCATCATCCTGAAAAACTTGCCAACATCGCTGATTGTCTGGAACGGTGGGGCGATGTTTCACATGAATCTCGAACTTGTTGCTGGAATTCATTGGAATTTTTAAATTGCTTGCTGCCTTAGCAAGTCCATCAGCAACACCATTTTGTATGCGGGGCACACATGTCAAAGTATGATCAAAAAATAACTTCAGAATATCTAAAATTGCATTGCGGTAAGCCCTCATGCGAGGATGCTTGGCCTGAAACTCACCTTTAACCTGCTTTATCACCAACTCTGAATCACCATATACTGCAATCTTTTTCGCTTTCAGCTTCTTAAGAATCTTAAGGCCAGAAATTAGAGCCTCATATTCCGCTTCATTATTAGAACAGTCAAATGCAAGCTTGTAGGAACACACTCTCACATTGCTTCGAACCTTATCCGGAGCGGAAAACGGACTACGAATCCACACACCAATCCCAGCACCGTCACTGCCCACTGCGCCATCAAAATCCATGGTCCAAAGACCATCTTCATCGTCCTCTAAATGCTGAAATTGTATCGGCTCTGTTTTTTCTGTTTGCTGCCCATTGTCTTTAGCTGATTGCTCCACAGTAGCTTGTTTTTCTCTCCTTTCCTTTTGCAGAACTTCTCTAAAATTCTCAGTGATTTCTGGTATATCTTCCGCCTGAACTAATTGACTATCTATATCATTAAAACTATCAGCAAGCAACACAAACGACTCTAAGTCGGTATGTACATAATTTACAGGATGATTGATTGGCTTCTCTTTGCTAGTTATCATGTATTTCATCTTCTGCTCTCGATATAACTTTCTCATTTGACCGAAGACTAGAATTGTAGAATAAGAGAAATCTAACTGAAGTGTACCTTTCAACTTTGCCCCCCAAGATCTTGAAAGGAGCATACCAAATCGCGGAGGAATGTCCGCCACCACCACGTCCATTAAGACATTCTTTGCTGGAATTTGATCTAAGCTTACAACCAAATCTTTGATGAGTCCTATACATCTCACACGGCTGGAATCAAATGAATACAAATCATGATATTTTCTTGTAATGTCTAGCCCCAACTTTTCCATGATCGCCTTGGGCATCAAATTGTGCGAAGCACCCGAATCGAACATGGCATTGTGCAAAACATATTCATGCAACCTCAAACTGATATAAAATGGAGGAACATCACTGTCAGGGGACTCACCATCTAATGCAGGCCCGAAAATCAATTCTGGCTGATCATCCTCAACATTTACCGTATCGAACATTGGATCAAAGTTCAGAATTTTAGAGACTTGACCACGGTAGCTGCTGTTCTTCATGATTTCTGTCAATGGAATAGATATTTTTAATTTGGAAATTTCATTTTCCAAACTAAATGTTGAAACTTTCTCTACCTCTTTGACCGGAACTTCCTTCTTTTCAGCCTTATCTTTCACTATGTTTGACTGATTTACCTTTTCTGCTGATGATACTTTACTAGCTGCGGGATCAATTGTCTCTTTTCCTTTCTTCTGTGGTATTGGTGAATCTGCCTTTGGTGCTGAAGCTTCTTTTCGTTTCTGAAGTGGATTTATGGGCACATCTCGGTTTCGCAATGAATATTGCTTCTGTTGAGCGGACAAAGCATTCAAATATCCTCTCTGGTAATCATCTGACTCTTCCTCTAAATCTGCATCATTTGCTAATATGAAATATTCATCTTTCTGAGCAGCTGAACTTTCTCCATATTCTTCATCCTCGGTAATATAAATAGGCAAATCGTCGGGGGTGAAGAAATGATTTTTCTCACCTGCTACATCATCATCATCGTCTGAATCTTGGCTTACAAAATTCTGCAAAAGAGGTGTCTTAATCTGCTGTTGGGCTCCCAGCTCTGGTGGTCTTTGTTCACGCTGCTTTATCCTGAACTGTGGCTGCTGCTGGCCACAGTAATTTGGATTCCGAATCTGCGTTTCTAATTTGTCAAGATTTATTCTTTTGAACATTTTTTCCATCTCACGAATCAAGTGTTGTTCAGATGTAGATGAGGAAGGCTCTTCCTTTATAGTCACTCTTTTCTCTGCTTTCAACCGTGCTCTTTTATCGTTCAAATTTGCCTCAACACTGACGGCAATCTTCTGCATATCTTCTAAGGTAGGCGGATCTCGATCACGCAGCGAATAAGCCATCTCCGGATCAAAACCATCCGGGAATTTAAGAAGAGCTGACTTTTTAGATGGCCTTAAGTCATCTGGAATTGCATTATACACTGTATTGAATCTGATGATATAATCCTGAACGGACTCACCAGGATTACGCTTGATGTTTGTATATTCTGAAGTGATCTGCAGCGGATCCTTTTTCATCTCCCATCGATCTAAAAACTGTGTCTGAAGGTCTTGCACTGTATTGATACTTCTGGCCGGTAGAGCTCTGAACCATTTGCGAACCTCTCCTCCAAATGTCTGGGCAAACAATCTCATTGAAACATTTTCTGCATCAATCTCATGCAGATCCAAAAAGTCTGTCATTCGAACAATATGCTGCTGAGCTGATATACTCTATGGGGTGCCATCAAATATAGGAATTTTTCTCTGGTAATCAGCAGGCATAGCATCTAAATTGGCCGGCAAAACAAGAGGTGCAAATCTGGCTGCCATGACTCTTGGCGGATTGATAATAATCTGTTGTCTAGGAGAAACAGGAGGACTAGGAGCAGTAGGTGTACGAGGTGTATGCGATGGAGACGGAGGAGAAATTACTACTGATTGCTGATCAGAAAACTCAAGCTGAACCGGAATGGTAGGGATAAAAGGAGGTTCAGTGGGAATCCGTGAACTAGATGCACATTCAGATGGTCCAAGTGTTTGAAAAGCAGACTCAGTGAATTCGGGAGTATTGGTAGCCACAACGGAATTTTGCAACTGTCTATCCAAGTGATATGAAACAAATCTGTATTGCAAATCTTCAGCAAACAATGGATCCGGAACTAATCTTGACAATTCAGTTTCAGAAAAATTTACGAATAAGGATGTTTCAAATCGTGCATCAAAAGGAATTTCATCAACATATATAATTTTCACAGGACAGGATGCAGATCTAGAAAGCAATCTAGAACTTCCAAAACTCACTTGACTTTCTCTTTCAGAACTTTCTTGACTTCCTTGTCTTCTAAGAATCCTAGGAATCAGATTTGGATTTTCAAATATTGTTGGTGGATCAGGGTCAGGATTCGACCTAGTATTCCTTCTTGAAGCCAGTGTATTGATCTTCTCGGGATAAATTTCAAGGAACACAATCAATTATCTTCAGCCTTTCGACTTCTAGACTCAATCATCCAAAGGGTCTAGAACGAACAAGTATACTGGGGTGATTTGCAAATCAAGTGCTGCACTCACAAGCTTACCGGAGATCGACTGAAGCAGCATTTATCTACTACCGCTTATGCATGGAAAAAGCGTTTCGAAAGCTACCTGGCGTGACTTCAGACTCCGTCTAAGACTCATGGAACAAACACATCAACAAGAAAACCATTGATATTATCGATCCCCAGTATGGTCGCCACTATGTTAGCACTCAAATCTACCTCAGGCTGAAATGAGGTAAAACTCAAGGCTACATCAAACCACGCTCAGCCTCGTAGCTAGCCCTACGAGGACAGGAGAGGGCTCTCTCCGTCAATCTCGATAAAATGAACAATAGGGTGTGAGATGACTTTAAAAGGGAACTGATTTTAGGCTAGTAAAGAGATAGGTATGTTTGATTTTTGATTTTTGGGTTTTCGCTGGAGAAATGGGAAAAACAAATTTTGGGTCCGGGGATAAGGTCAGACCTTTGCAGATTTCGAGTTGGGGTGAGGTAGGTGAATGTCTTGATGCTTTAGATTGGGTATGTGGACAGATTAGAATGATAAGGAGCTGAAGAGGGAAAAGAAGAACTTGGATCCTCTCCAAACAGTGGAAAACATGAAAAACTAAATGAATTCAAAGGCAGAGCACTGTGAACAATGGATTCAACCTCATCTACTCATTCATTTAATTTAAGAAGCATGAGTGAGAAATGGAATACATTAAAAATGAAGAAACTTACAGTAAACAGAGATAAAACACCATCAAGAACAGAACACCACAAGAATCCCAACAGGTGCCGCAAAACCTCTGATCTTTCCTTAGCCAAAATATGAAAAAATATGTACAATGGTGCCAAAAGTTTCCCAAGAGTCCAACCTATAGAATGTCTCAGAAATTACAATATATAGATCACTCTAACCCCTCCCACACCTCTAGGGGTCGAAATCCTCCTTCTAGGAGCAGTTCCAACAAATTCTAATCAAGGAGCTAAAATCTAGGCAGCTAACAACTTGCCTCTAAAAGAGTGGAAACTGATTCATTTACATGATTTTCACTTTTTTGAGAGTGAATCTTCTAGAATAGCTAAAAATAAGCCAAATTTACATGCCAAACATAAATTTACATCATGAAAACCCAAAAATTTCATCCACAAGCAAAACTGGTCCCAACTGGCCGAAATTCTGAGCTGGAAGTTGAAAATTCGGCCAAAAATTTAAGTGGGTCGTGCCCCTGAGCCAAGTGGGTCGCGCGCATTTCAGCCTGATTTTGAAGTATCTTCCGGCATCAAAATTGAGCTCATGATAGCTCGTTGGAAAGCTCTGGATGTTGGCTATCCAACCCAAGTGGAATTTCCCAATTTGGAGCTCATTTGCCCCTCCAAAACTTCATTCTCCCAGAAGTACTTCCTGCTGGTGCAAAAGGTGGCAGCAAGGTGGTTTTCATGGTGTTTTTGAGCTTTTTGACCATCCAGAACCTGATGAAATGCTTCAGCAATGCCTGAGCATGCATAAATTTCTATGAAAAATCCAAAAATGGAAAGCTTTCCTCCAGCAAGTGTCCCAAAAAAAAGTGAGCATATGTGCGCGCTACCCGCTTAACTGAAAAACTTGTTTTTAGACCAAAAATTTCAAAATGACAAAAATTTCTCTGAATCTGCTCCAATTCAGAGTGAAGACCCTCCATCATGTATCTTGCCCAGCCAACGAAGCATCGGCCAAAATCCGGAGTGGATCAGGCCTTTTCCGCCGTTTTAGTGCTTCGCTCAACCTCCTCTTCAGAATCTTCATTCTCGCTTTGCAGACATGCATGCGAGCCCAATAATGTCCTTTCATGTGACGAAGCATGTCTTTTTCTCGATTGGCCTTCGCCAACAATTTCTCCAGATGAATGTTCACATGCGTGAGTACAGAATCTCGATCAGCTGGTGTCATATCACCAGGTCTCTTCCTGGCCAACTGTCGATCCTCACGGATTCGACGCAGCTCATAAAGTGTGTGCTCATCCTCAAGCTATTTGTTGCACTGCTCCAGATAGTTTATCACCCACTGAGCCTTCTGTAATTAATCTTTCAGCGTGTCATTCTCGGCCATTTGCTCCTGGATGATCTCCCTCAGTTTCGAGCTAGGAGAGCTCGCATCAACATCAATGATTGTGAAATCTGTGTTCCGGCCTCCTGATGGGCCCTCATCATGCATGGGCTTCTTGCCCCTGTCCTGGATCTGTACCTTTGTTGAAGAAGAAGGCGAGACCCCTTCCACATCATGTGGATATAATACTCGCTCTGCTGATGAAGTCGGCAAGACCCCTTCCACCCTGGGTAGAGATAATACTCGCCGTGTAGCTGCAAATAAGGCCCTGTGGCCTCGCTGATATGTCATAAACAATGGAGCGCTGATGTGCTCAACCTCAGGAATGTCTGGCTGGTGTGAAGTCTCTCCCGCATCATGAACTATCTCGGGAGGCGGGTGTGGCGCTGTGAAAAAGTCACGAGAGATGAAATCCTCCCAAGCGATGCCCTGCTGCGCCAACTGATGTAACACTATGATCTTGATCAAAGCGTAATGATATATACTCCTATGCTGTTGTGCTGGGCTCTTCTTCTGTACAAAAATCACCATCCTCTCTATGTTGCGATACATGAAGTACGGAATGTTCATCATACGTACCCTTGTGAAGTGCATCAACAAACGAACATGGTACGCAAAGAGACGCGCGTATCTGCCCTCGCAACTGAAATACCGAATGATGAGTTTCATCAGCGGTGCAAACTCGTCCCTCAGGAATCTGAAAGGAAAAACTCTGCCCAAGTGCTTCATATACCCAGGTTTAATGTATGGCTCATAGTGGAATTTCTCTAAATGCTGACGTTTGTTCCATTCCTCTCCCATATTTGGTATGCCAGTGGCTTGAGCAATAGTCAATGGTGACAGAATGAAATCAACCCCGGCAAGATTTACACGGCCATTACGTAAATGTAGAACAAACAGACGAGCTAGTTCACGATGAAGCTGGGTTTGTGAAATCATCTCACAAAATCGAAAACATGACTGATACCGAAAACAATCCATGGCTAATGGACATGCCTGCAACTGAGCCAAAGAAGTAGGCTCCTCCCTGCGCTGATCACCACCTTTGCCACCTCTGTGAGGCCTCCGTGGCACATTACCCTCTGTCGTGGAATCACTATCCGACCCCTGCTCATAAACTGACTCTGTCTCTGACATGGCTTTGAACAAGATATTTGCAATATGGATATTGATATAGATGCAGTGAAAGCAAGATTTTCATGTATGTTCAAAACCCAATGAATGTCACACATGTACCCAAGTATCAAAGGAAAACAAAATCATCATGAGGATGGCTCTGCTTTAATGGCATGATAACTATCACTGTTTTGATCACAAGTAAGTTTGACAATGAGTACCAAATGCAAATGTGTGGTCAACTTTGTGATGATGGCCAAAATCTGTCAAAGGAGGAAGCAAACATAGGACAATGTTTTATCAATTGGGGAATAAGAATATCATGACAACGACCATATGAAACAAATGAACATGACAGTAGCAATTGAATGATGATGACATCAGTGGTATGGTGAAGGAGGCTTTATACTAGTCAACATAAAACTGTGCAAAAACATGAGAGAGCATAACAGCAGTGATAAGATGATAACTGAGGGTGTGAGGATCGTGTATACAACGTGCTAGGGCATGAGCATCTCTATCATTCACAAAAGTTTGCAAACCTTCACAAACTGTCCATATATTTTCAAAACCCTTGAGGAATTAATGTGCATGTAAATGTAGGGTTCTCTCCAAGCATGGCCTATTGCCCAACATCAATAATATCATAATCATGCTAAAAATCCATTGAACAATGATTAAAACCTGTTTGCAAGCTGCCGGAGACGATTTGAATGAAAACTGGGCGCAAAACATGATTTTCTGGGTTCTGTTGTTAAGTGGGTAGCGCCTGCTCAGGTGGGTCGCGCCCCCCAAGTGGGTAGCGCCCGTTAAATTTTACAATGGCTATGGCGCTCAAGTGGGTCGCGCCCCTCAAGTGGGTCTCGCCCGCTCAAGTGGGTCTCGCGCCCTCCAAACACTGTCCAGAACTATGGAAACTTGTCTACGGCCTTCAAAAACTCGACTTCGACCTCTGCCTTGCGGATTTTTGGCAAATGAGTTTGTTTGTCATATTTATATATGAAATAAATATCTCATCAAATCAGATTGCTTTTCAAATTTATTTGACAACCCACTTTCATAATGTTTCTGCACTTTGACATTTTGGCTATTTAATACAATGCTTTACTTTGGATTTTCTGAATTTTGGACTGAAATGCTTGTTGTCTTTTGCAGGGATGCGGCACTGTAGCTTAGGACAAGATCAGAGGCTTGCATTGAAGCTTCTCATGGTGAAATAAATACAATTATTACAAAAATGAAATTAAACAATTTCTAGTTCCAAAACAGAGTTTTGGACTAGAAATGTTTTCAAATGCTTATGATAATAAAAATATGAAATCAAAACTTGCGAAACCAACCTCATGGCCTGCGGGCTTTATGACATATATGCAAAAGACTCGAAAACCCTAGACTCTAGGACTAAAACTCTTTTTAACGAAACTGACATTTAATGACCATGAATGAAATGACGATGAACTTCAGTAATTTTTGAGGAATTTTTAAATAGCCCTGCAGGTACAAGCATGAGGAAACAACGGACAACCAGACCCCCTCGTCAGTCAGTGGCATGCTCCTAGCGAAATGCAACGAAGTGGAACAAGCGAGACACCTAAGAATGAATATGCAAAAAGCGAAATGATCTCTGACGGAGGGCTGTAAGGAACGACTCTAACAGAACTCATGGCAGCTAGTGTTTCTCCACTCATATTAAATAATTATTTCCAAAAGTTTATTGTTACTATTACTTTAGGAAAACCATGAAGACGATGAATTTCTTTCACGGACACTTCTGCCACTTGGCTTGTTGTTTATGTACTTTGAGCTCTACAAAAAAAATCTACAAAATTTGTCTATATAAATGACCACCAAAATGTAATACTTACCTTTATATTTCAGTAACCCTGTAATAAAGTCTATTGATATATCTTCTAGTCTTTGAATATGTATGTGGAATGGTTGAAGTAACCCTAGAGATTTTACTATCTCTCTTTTATTTATTATGCAAACATGACCTTCTCTTACAAAATTTTGAATATATTTCTTCATTCCTTCCAAAAATATATTTTTTGATCCTTTGAGATGTTTTAAGGAACCCTGCATCCTACCATCAGAGAGACATGGGACTCCCTTAATATTTTTTTATTCAAATATGCTTGCGTGCATAAAATATTCTACATTTGCACCAAAGTATATCTCTCTTTCACTCCCAATGCTCCATAGAGTTCATCCCATCCTTTATAAATTTTAGTTTTTGTTTAGTACTATTGTCATGTTTCCATTATGGCAAGCTTCTTCTAGCCACCTAGGAATAGAAAATGTAATTGGATATAAATTTGAGGCCTCTTCTATTTTAGAAAGAGCATCATGTACTAAATTTTCCTTACCCTTTTTGCAGATTATCTCAAAATTAAAACTTTGCAATTTTTCTCCTCATTTTTGTTAATCTTCCAATGAAATACATAGCTTCAAAAAATACTTTATGCTATCATGGTATATCTTGACTTTAAAGTACCTCCCAGTGATATACTATCCCCATTTTTTATTGCATGTAATATTGCTTCCATTTATTTTTCATACGTTAATTTCACCAAATATTTTCTTTGAATTCCTTGCTTTTAAAAGCCAATGATATCCCTTATTGTGTTAATGTTACGTAAATTCCTTTTCCTAGTGCCTCACACTCTAATATGAATGTTTTACCAAAAGTAGGTGCAACCGATGTTGGTGTAGAAGACATGGCATCCATTAAAAGAGAGAATGCCAAAGTAGCCTCATCATTCCATATAAATGATATTTTCTTCAAGAGATTGTGAGTGGACTTGAAATGCATGCATAATTCTTAACAAATGATCAACAATATCATGTAAGTCTAAAAAATCTGCTAAGAACCTTGATTTTCTTAGGAATAGGTCATTTTGTAATAGCTTGCATCTTTTGAGGCTCCAACTTCACTCCTTCCTTTAAAACAATATGAACCAAATACTCGAATTATTATTTCCCAAAAGCACATTTGGATATTTTCACATAAAAATGATTGTTCTCAATAATTTATATAACTTTTCCACATGTTTACTAGTGTGGTATTCCCATGATTTATTATAAATATGTGTATTATCAAAGAAAACCAACACAAATTTTATAAGATGGTATCAAACAAAATTGTTCTTAAGTCGAGCCCGCCGGACTTCAAACAGCGATAAACCATAATTCAAACCAAATTCGCGTTCCAAAATAGCCTGCTGACGTCGGCCAATTTTGTGACGCGAAAACCAAATGAATTCCGCCCTAATTTTTTTCGGGTCCGAAGTTGGGCTGGCGTACGGAGGGAGAGTTGTGACGCGAATTTCTTATCAAATTCGCCCTAATATTTTTCGGGTCCGGATTTCCACTGCGCGAGCGGCCCAAACAAAGATCCGCTCCTATCCCTCTGTGACGAAACCATCGTACATGCTGACGTCATCAATCAAAACCCGCCACCCTTTTGACTTTGTAAATAAAACAAATTGCGTCTACGTCATTTTCATTGTTCCGTGCGCTAGCCAGTCTTCCATGCAACAAAATTCAAAAACCAACTGTTAACGCTTGCTGACCGTTACCTTGCTGAAGAGAATTGAAGCCGAGTATTTCAGGGTTCTTCTGTCATAACCAGCGCCTGTTTAAACACGTTTCATTTCTCGTAAACAGGTATTTATTCCAATTCCCCACTAAACTCTGTAAAAAATCCTAGTTTTAGTTTTAATTCTGCACTAAGGTCTGAAAAGAAGTTCAGTTTGGTCTTTTTCGTTCCCAGAACTGCAATTATATTCCCAAAACTGGTAATTGTGCCCCTTTTCCACAAAAACCCCGAAATTCCATTTTTGAATCCACAAGAACCAAAAATGGAAGTTCCTGTAGCTCTGAATGTTGTGCCCATAAATGCCCCTAACAAGGACTTGGATTATTTGCCTTTAGCCGATATGGATTTTCAAATTAAGGACTTGAGTCTCAGTGAGAATCCTCTTCGAATATTTTGCCGCTGCAAAGACAATTATTTGAATGGTTCTGACATCCTTGGAATTTGGGAATCAAATCTTCCTATGTACCTTCTCCCCTCAGTCCATATTTTTCCTGAGTTAATCCATTATTGCTACGCAAATTATGATCCCAACCAACGAACAGTTTTATCCCCAAGTCAAAATGTCCTTTTCCCAATAACTGCTCAGTCCATAAATGAAATGCTTCAATTCCAACCTGGTCAAGCTCTCACTCCCCTATCCATGGTTGAATTACTTGAGAAATCTACTAAGTTATCCCATGAAGAGTTAAACTGCCTATGCCAAACCTTCATGTTACCAGAGCATCAGCCTAAAAACCCTCCCCCTTATGGTTATACTTTCTTTACTGATGAGGGTAGACTTATTTTAAACATGATATCTTCCATAATGAGCTTCAATACTAGTGAGTATGTTGATCAGTTAACCCTAGTATTGTTATCCATTTTTACCCCTGGACAGCCTCCTGCTGTCAAGTACGATTTTGCATCTTATATTGTTGACAAAATCCATGATCAGTTCATGAGATTTGAGAATGAGAGAGTATTTAAGTATTCTTCTGTCATATATCATCTCATGATTTACTTTCAGTCAGAAAATTTCCCTTTTTATGTTAAGAAACTTGATGCCAAAGGGAATCCTAGGTCAGTCATCTTTTAGTCTGCCATTACTCAAAATTCCTCTGATTCTCCTTATTCCTATAATGAGTTTTTCGACCTTTTTTTTCATCCTGCAACTACCTTGTTGACAGGAGTCTCTCCTCCTAGAATTAACAATGAAATCAAGAAAATCCTTCAGCTCTCAAAGCATTACAAGATAGGTGACTGGTACCTATATCAAAACTACACAGTGATCAGGATATATGGATGTGAATTATGCCCGTTCAAACTGCCCAAGTATGTCCCAATGAGACTCTTTGCATTAGAATATTTCAGGCAAATGAATAATTCAGATATAATTCATTTTTTCAATGCAAAGAAAAAGGCTCAACTCAGGATCAACAGCCAATTAGGTCCCTTCATTTGTAACTCTAGGGAAGCTGGAAAGGAAGCCAAAAGGATTTTAGAAGACTATCTCAGACTACAAAAGAGTTTCTACTGGGTGCCTTATGATCCAAACAACTTTATCTGTGATAGAAGAATGAAAAATAAATAGTCACCATACATCCATCAAAGAATCCCAGAAATAGAACAATATGCTAATATGGATGAATGGACAGAAGGGACATTGGTTGAAAATGATAGTGAGCAGGTCAATGTTGAAAATGTAATGAAAGATCTTGAAAATATACTTGACCTAGAATATTTTGGACAGGTGCAGGGATCTTCTTCAGCCAGGACTTTACAACAAAATTTGCAAGAGATTAGTACAGTAGCAGTAGAATCTAAAGGAAAAGAAAAGGAGCCTGATATACAAATAATTGAAAAATTCATAATGACAGCGCAACCAGAGACTTCTAAAGAAAAAGGTCAAGGACAAATTCCTCCTACTCAGATCAGTGAGCCAGAAATTTCTATTTTACAAACTCCTCTGAATATAGAAAAGGGAAAAAAGAGAGAGGCTGAAACAACTACTCCTATTGGTGGCTCTTATGAACAGCAAGATGTTAAAAGGCAGAAATTAACTCCCCTTCCAGAAGATGAATCATTTCAGGAAATCCCTGACAACCAGGGAAGAGAAGACAGTCAGCAAACAGGTACAGGTAGTGGGACATCCACTAATTTTCAAAAACAGGGAATACAGAGGCAACAAAGTGCAGAAATATCTTCTTTCAAACCTCCAGTAAAAACTGCCTGGGACATCAAAAGAAAATTCATCAATATAAAGGCCAGGAACGATCCACTTAGACTTCAAGTGTACAACCAATTTTTGAAGATGGCTCCGAAAAATCAAAAAATATTGATGTCAGCTTATGACATCCAACAGGTAAGATGTTAATGAGCCATTTGAAGCCCAAGGTGCAGCAGCCTCAGACAACTGCATATTATGTTAGGACTAATTTTGAAGTCTTAGCAAAGGATATCCATCCTTTAGATCAAATTGAGCTACACAAGAAAACATGTGAGATGATTTATTCTACTCTGACGGATAAATAAATGATGACCCATAAGTTGCAGGATTCTTTGGATAATACTAATACACAATTGCAGCTTGAAAAAGCCTCCTCCCAGGCTAAGGATAATAGAATCAAAACTTTGGAGGAAATAATCATTGGTTTGGGTCATAATCCTAAAGATTTGAAAGGTATTCAAGCTTTGATCAAGAGAAAAGATGATGATATTGCAGCTCTGAGAAAACAATTAAAGTTACCGGCCTCAAGACATCCACAGACTGCAGAAATCATCAAACAAAATTCTGAGTAAGAACTAATGGATTCGCTCTTAAAATTGAATGAGCAACTTACTGCAACTGAAAAAGAGCTTGAGAATGCATTAAAAGATAAGCAGGCAAATATTCTAGTATCTACAGCAGGAGTAGTGTCAGGTACAGCAACAACAGGTCGGCCAGCAGAATTGTCACAGAGCAACACTGCAAATTTGAACACTGATGAATTAAAAAATTCAATGGAAGATATGAAAATTCAGGCCATAGAGCTTCACAAAACAAAGGAACAATTGGCCACTCTAGAACATAAATATGATCTTTAAAAAATGAGTGTTGCTGATAAAACAAGAGAAGTGAACAAATTAGAAAAAACAGTCAAAGCATTGGAAAAGGATCTCACATTGGAGAAACCTTTAAAAGAAATAAATGAAATTCTTTGGGATAATATCATTCGATCAATAAAGGATGTTTGGTCCTCAATTCAAATAATGGATGAACAGAATAACTTAGTTAAATTGGCTCTGGATGAGATTGAGAGATCAAGACAAGAGTTGGGAAATATGCCAGAAGAGGCCAATAGACTTATACATTTTTTGAATACTCGGACTAAGAATCAACTTGCAGAAATTGGTATTCAGGACAGGACCGGAACAATTCTGGAAATAAAGAGATTTTTTACTAAAAGAACTCTGGTACAGAATTTAGAACGAAGGTGCTCGGATATGCAAGAAGAAATCATTGCCTTCAGAGAAAGATTGAATATTTTGTTAAATAGAGGATTGCCTAGTCCTATAGTTGCAGAAGATAAGCTAATGGACCTTGATAGTTATGTTGAAAAATTGGACAAATATGCTGATAATCAAGCTAGTTCTTCAACTAGTTCATCAACAGCAGCATTGCCTACAGGGAAAAACCTTCATGACAGATTGGAGAATTTATTTTATCTTGAGCATGAAGTAAATCATTTTTTCCCAAATCAGCCTAATTTCTTCAGATATACTGAGGCTGATGAAACACTAAGAAAGTTGCAAAGGACCAGAGTGCCAGAAGTTCAATGGTGGGAAGAAATGATGGAAATTTTGTAAAAAATTATCCTTACATAAATTTTTGCCTATTTACCACATTATATCATGATAAAAAGGATAAAAGGATGAACAAAGGTCAAAGAGTATCAGAGCAGTTAAAGAGTATCAGTTAAAGAGGTCAAAGAGTAGTAGTTAAAGAGTATCAGATTGTCGATAATCTCCATGTGGACCGTTACTGGGTTTTATATCAAGTCCCTGTATGTGACATGGGGTATTTTTCTATCACTGTCTGGGGTGGGACTTCCACTTTTCTGGATGGATATTTGGGTTCCAATCTTCGGATGTGAAAATGTAATGACTTCATGGACTGTTTTACTTCATATAATATATTCAAAACAACGTTTTTTCTCTTGTGAAAAAAAAATGATTAATGTTTATCACTCTGCCTTCAAAACTAGCGATGCTGGTCTATGTTGTTGGTTTATTGATATGGTCTCATGGTCTTTTATATTTGGGACATATCACACTCCTCACATGATTAGCGTTTTTCTCTGTTCAAGGATTTTGGGTACTTTAATTTGTATTTGGAACAATGGACGTCGGTACTCTATCTGTTGCTTTACTATTCTACATATTGTTATTTCACTTTCTTATAGATGCCTCGGGCATATTTGGATGCTTTCTCAGATTGTCGATAATCTCCATGTGGACCATTACTGGGTTTTATATCATGTCCCTGTATGTGACATGAGGTATTTTTCTATCATTGTCTGGGGTGGGACTTCCACTTTTCTGGATGGATATTTGGGTTCCAATCTTCAGATGTGAAAATGTAATGACTTCATGTACTGTTTTACTTCATATAATATATTCAAAACAACGTTTTTTCTCTTGTGAAAAAAAAATGATTAATGTTTATCACTCTGCCTTCAAAACTAGCTATGTTGGTCTATGTTGTTGGTTTATTGATATGGTCTCATGGTATTTTTATATTTTGGACATATCACACTCCTCACATGATTAGCTTTTTTCTTTGTTCAAGGATTTTGGGTACTTTAATTTGTATTTGGAACAATGGACGTCGGTACTCTATCTGTTGCTTTACTATTCTACATACTGCTATTTCACTTTCTTATAGATGCCTCGGGCATATTTGGATGCTTTCTCGGATTGTCGATAATCTCCATGTGGACCGTTACTGGGTTTTATATCATGTCCCTGTATGTGACATGGGGTATTTTTCTATCATTGTCTGGGGTGGGACTTCCACTTTTCTGGATGGATATTTGGGTTCAAATATTCAGATGTGAAAATGTAATGACTTCATGGACTGTTTTACTTCATATAATATATTCAAAACATCGTTTTTCCTCTTTTAAAGTTTCATTTTTTTTTTTTAAATTGAACCTGTCGTTGCCATTCCGACGTCTTGTAAGCGTCGGAAGAGCGACGTTCAAAACGTCGGACCACATTTCGTCGTAATTGTGACAGTTTACAGACGTCGAAAGAGCGACGTTCAAAACATCGGACCACATTTCGTCGTAATTGTGACAGTTTACAGACGTCGGAAGAGCGACGTTCTAAACGTCAGACCACATTTCGTCGGAAGTGCGACAGTTTATAAAAGTCAGAAGTGCGACAGATTGGGAAACGTCGAAAGAGTGACGCTTGTTTGGACGCGACGGAAAAAGTGTCGATAGTGCGACACTTTTTAGTTGCGTCGGAACTGCGACGGTATGGTAAACCACGTTTTGCCCGCCCTCGAACTGTCGCTCTTGCGACAACTATGTGTCGGAATAGCGAAGATTTGGCCGTCGGAATTTCTGCCAAATTTTCTAGTGCACCTAGCCAACCGCTGAACGTGTTGGCAGTGATGAGGCTGATATGGCCAACTACATTATTTCATTTCCTGGAGCTACATGTGTCAGCTCCACAGGGACCATTAATGGCACGTTGTTGGTGAACGATGAAGGTGTCCCTATAAAGCACGTACAACTCCCAGGTAAATCTTAATATTTTAACTATTTCATGTACTCTATCTAAAACATATTTTATCATGATTTTTATTTTTAAATTAATGATAATATATTTTTTTTTCTGTGTAGGAAACAATGAGTTCTACAGGTTTTTGGAGAGCCATGCGTTGGTAATTTTTGGCCCAACCATACGCACAAGGTGGAATTCCCAGAATTCCAACCTAAAAAAAGAACTTCTAGATTATCTAGAAGCCCTTTTTGGGGTCGGCACATTTGACAGAAAAGCGGTGGCTCAGGTAGCCGACAAATATTTGAAATATACCAGGGACACCTATAGGACGCAATTGCAATTTAAACCTAGATATGAGTGTCCTCTCGCAGTGTCAGAGAGTGAGTGGAGAGCACTCATCCATGACGGAAAAGAGAAAAGGGCAAAGAAAGAAGGAAAAATGCCAACTGGACCCGCAAGGTAAATTACAACTTTAATTCAATAGCTTTAATTTTCTCTATGTATAAAATAAAAGTGTGCTACATCATATCTGACTTCAATATTTTGATGATAGGTTTCCTGACACCTCGAAGGCAACCAAAGCTAGGATTGAAAAAAAGGGCCATCGCAAGCTAGGCCAGGGTGGCTACTTGAAATTAGCTGCAAGAATTGTAATTAAGTAGCTAAACATCTTATAATTAATTGTATCGCCTTCCAACGTTTTTGTAATCCTATCAAATATGATTAAAAATACACAATCATATGTAATGTAGGGTGATGACTTCGGAACATAAACTATAGAGGAAGATAAAAATATCGCTTTCCGTTTCGGCTATCAAGCTGTAGTTGAACGTCGCAGAAGCTTGGGGCAGGTCCCAAGATCCAGAATGCCTGATAAGGTAAAACATTAACCTTTCAATATTTTTGTTTTCGTCCATAAATTTAATGTCTAACAACTTTTTTTAAATCAGGGGAGCAACACTACCGACGAGGTAAATAACCCAGTTTTAGAGCCAGATGTAGATGATCCTCTCGTGCAACCTGATCATTGTAGTGGGGACCAGGCCGACAATGTTGCTATTAGTGAGGGCCGTGACGGTAATTAATTTCCACTTATAATTTTTTCTAATTATAACTTGATGGTTGTCCTTATAACGTTTTTTGTTTAAATGACAGAAAATGTTTTCCCTGAGGATCTTACCACCAAAGAGGAAGACAGGGCAACAGTCCCAACAGCGAAAACTGGTGCACCAGGTAAATAATCTCATTGAAATTTTTTTTATTAACATTACCGAACTAGTTCAATGATATTTAAAAGCTGACAATTAAAATTTAATATTATCTGTTTTTGTAGGCGATGCCTTGTCACTAGATGAGACCATACATCGTGACTACGCAACTAGGTCAGTAGTGTGGGTCGAAAGGCACGAAACAAGAGCAGAGCACGATGATATTGATCATGTAATTAGGAGCTTTAGAAATAGGAAGAAGAAAAAGAAAATTTGATAATGTAAAATATTGTATTATTATAAGACAAACGTTACCATACTTGGAACTTTTTTTGCGTTATATAAAAAACTATTTATCATACTATTTTAATGACAAGCATTAATTTCAATGTTTCCTTGCGTACTTTTTGTTGAATTGTTTTTTATTAGTTATTGAATATTTTTTTTTATGCTCATGAAAGTAAAAATGAAATATAGATTGGGTATTGGGGAATTGAGAGTGATGTGAGGGGGGAGGAAGGGGCCATAAGAGCTTCCATCTTCACGTGGTTGGCCCTGTTTAGTAGAGAATAATTTATTGGAGTGATTTAATATTGGAGCAAACCTCCCTCTATCCAACGTAGCAACAAAAAAGTCACTGTTGACTTAGGTGCTACTCTTTCAGATCGTGAGAGGCTTGTTACTCTTTCAGATCGTGAGGCTTGTTCCAAGTTCAGGTGACTCCAATAAATTGTTCTTGAAACGAAGAGGAGCTTATGTATGTTTTGACATTGTCAACATATGTTCTAACATTATCATAAGAATGCATCTTAGAGTAAAAAATAATACATCAATTACTTGTATTTATTGTAAAGATAATTATGGATTTTAAATGACTTGGCAGTGCAGGTACAAATCCTCTTGCATCCTGAGCAATACAACTTGTCAACTAGGGTCATGTCTAGGATATTTTTTCTTGTGCTTGACCAGGTTTGTAATGTCACATTTTGTAAGTTCCTTTACAGTTCATAATTCAATATTAAGCTTGTTCATGATTATTATATAGGTTTTTTGTATGTGTTTTTTAATCTATTTGATTGTAAGCAACTCTACATGTTTCCTATTGTTCACTATGATTTCTCCCATTACCACTCCCAGGATGAATCCGAATTTATTATTACATAGGTTACTTTATTGTTACTATGATTTCTCCATTTACGATTTCATAGGTTACATCATGTATATTTGTCAATCTCAAAGTTGGTGATGAGCTTTAGTTCTCTGGATTTGGGGGCTTTTTTTGATATTTTCTCTCATGTGATTCATGCATCACCTCAGTTGTTTGAGTATGCCAATTGTCTACCACTTGTACCAATTGGCACATGTCAATCTTTGAGTGGTGCCACATTTCACCTATTTTTGGCCTACATGACCACCTGAAAAACTCAAATCCACACACCATGTGTCTTTATCATGGAGTGCCACATGTCCTAGATATTTAGGCCGATAGGCCTTCTGTTATGAAAGAGATCAATTTTTTTTCGTCAACACTTCTTATCTAGGCACGATACCTGTTACCTGTTTAATCTGACGGTCACAGTCTCTCGGGTTACCTTCTAGGTTTGACATACCACTAGTTTCTAGTATATTTCCATGGAATTGGTCTGAAAATACCAGCAACAATCCACACACCTGCAACCGTCGACAGACCTACCATTTTAGTAGCTGCATTTCTGCAACTACCAATACACCTGCCGTTTTGGTTGCTGCATTTCGGCAACTGCCAATACACCTGTCGTTTCATTCTCCTGGACTCTGTGTATGCATATTTTTCATATAATTTTATCACGAATTTGGCTGCAGTGCTTTGACATGCCTTTGAATATTTTTGCAAGTTAGAAGACATTTCAGGCCAGAGCTATTGAATAGAGTTGATGAGATAGTTGTATTTGATCCTCTTTCTCGTGATGAGCTCAGAAAATTTGCTAGACTACATATGAAAGATGTAGTGATTTTTCTTGTAGAGAGAGGTGTTGCTTTAGGGGTTACAGATGATACTCTGGATCTTGTTCTTCAGGAAGCCTATGATCTTGTAAGTAATCACTTTGTTTTTATTTCTTTCTTATTCAGAGTCTATCTTGCCAGGGGATGTGCCCGTTATGGTTTGTTATGAGACCATTGTCAATTTCATCACCGTCCCTCGTAATATGTTTGATTGTGTTTATAAATAATAAACAATTATTACACCAAACAATAAACAATTAACTGTACTATGAGTAATATGATATCTTGAAATAATTCTCATTATAATTTCGTAACCTCTGCTCTCACTTGGTGGTGTCTATCACTAAGTGTGTCTTCTTTAAAATTATAGTTATGGCAGACAATGAACAATCAACCGCACTGTGAGTGATATCTTGGAATAATTATTATTATAATTTTTAACCTCTACTCTCACTAGGTGTCTATATCACTAGTGTATCTATTTTAAAATTATAGTTTCAATGGTAGATAAATTGTTATCTTAAAATTATAGCTTTGATGGTGATACCTATGATTGATAATGCAGCTATGAAGTACTTTTGGCTTTGACTAATATAGTCTCAGAACCTCTCGAGAATACAAAGGCCGTGATTGATTACGGGTACCGCCTATATTTGTGGAAATTCTTACCTTCGGGAATGATAATGTTCGAGAATAGGTAGCACGTTTATTTTAGAGGCATAAAATTATTCTTCCCAACTATCTTTATATGTCTGTAATTTTTGAATTTGATTTAAAAAACTAGTACCCAATTTTGAGTTCAACTGGTGTTCGTGTAAGGTTGTTTTGGCTTTGGGAAATATTGCTGGAGACTCCGCAACATTTAGGGATCTTGCCCTCAATCATGGAGCTCTGAGGCAGGTGCTTGCCCAGTTGAATGATATTGCCAGAATTTCAATGATAAGAAATGCTACATGGGCTCTGTCAAATTTTTTCCGTGATGTCCACCCCAACCACTATTCGAACAAGTAAGCAGAATACATTTTATGCCTCTTCTTCTTAGTTCGCAGATACTGTGGATTTTTTTATAGATCTTGGTGCTTGGTAGATTTGGATGTAATATGGACCTAGGCGCTTTTTCATTACAATGACTCGTCATCGTGTTTTAGAAAATGCTCGGTTTTAGAAAATGCTCGTAAATTTGGGTTTCACAAGGATTACCCTTGCTTGCAATTATCGATTATCAATCACATTCAAAAAAGTCTTTCGTAGCATTGCTGAGCTCTTTGTAGGTGAATTTCCGAGGAAATTTCACAATATCTGAACTAAATTTTTCTGTCCTTTTCAATACTCTGTGCTTGTAACAAAACCAGACAAACAATCTAGTGGCCAATGCAACAACAACACCACCTCCTGTTGCAATGCCTGCAATTCACCCTCTTTGCACGCATGAATGACTATGGCACCCTCTTTTGTGAACAAGTACTGAAGTTGAAGGTACTGGTTTCCATTAGGATCGTGGAATTCAACATCCAAAATAGTATCAAATTCCACTGCAATAGTATTCCCCGGCGAGGGCAACAATTCATTGAGACCTATTGGACTCATCACCCCCAAATAGCCTCCAAGGCTACCCAGAGTGTGATCATCTGGAGCAATAACAAATGCTGATCCATCCCCAATTGAAACAATACCATGGACCCACATCGGTTATAGAAAACGAGAAACATGTTTTGAAAGAAGAAGAAACTTTTGTATTAGGGTCCGGGAATTAACCGGTCTATTGTACAATGCCCTACCCGCACTTCAAATTGGTACTCCCCAACTCCATGCTAAGGCTCACCGTGCCATTCTTCGATGAGCATCTTGAATCAAGTTTGATTCAAAACCTAAGCCGTTCTATGCCCAAGACCTCTCATAACAAGTAGAGTTCGAGTAAATATCACAATAGGAAGAAAAAGAAACATCGCAAATTTGCTCGCTTTAGACTGATAATTTTCTGTGTGAAAATTCAACTATGGACAGTAAAAACATAATATCAAACACAACCAATCCACAATGGAATTTGAACATGAGGATTTATAACCAGAGAAAACCCTTTCCGGGTTAAAATAATTCCATAATGGCTTTAAGATTCTACTAATGAGCACTTACAACACCATAGCAATTACTGTCACAATGAAATTTGCTGGAAGCAAAGCCCTTGTACAATTTCTACATTTCCACAGTGGAAGCAAGAATCTTGCTATCTCTCATGATCTGGTTCTGTGGTCAGATCCTTTGTTATGGCTGTCTTGTTCTGCTAAATGTGAATCTGTCTTAGCTTTGGCTCTGGTTCTCATTTAGGATCATGGCTATTTGATCTTTCTATGGCTTTGACTATACAAACTTGTTCAATAGGAAAATGTTGACTCTACTATATATAAGATCTTCAATGGGTGCTCTCAAACTTCTCTACTATAGTAGTTGCACTCTCAATGGACTTCTACAGCAATTGGCACCATCAATCTACTTTGTTACAATGATGGCTCACGTCAACAAACTGTGCTACAACCATTGGCACGTCATCAAACCAGCATGCCATTCTTTCATTCTGAAGGGCCGACTTTGGTATTCTTGGTATTCTTGGTCTTCAAGCTCCATACCTGCATAGTCCAGACTCCATCCTAGAACTCCATTTTCTTTTTCCAAGTTTTCTTCATACTTGGGTCAATGTTCTTCTCCCTTATGGTTTTTCAAAGGTCCTTCAAGCCGAGACATAGGTTTTAGATGGATCAAGAATTCTATTTCTTGGCATATGAAAAAATACTAGCTACTCTTGCATGTATTATTACTCTTACTATATGGCAGATTGGAGAGTCACAAGTACAAAAAGGTGTGTACATCAATCAAGGCCCTTATGTAATTTTTGTATTAACTGAAATATATATGTTTGTGGTGGGAGAAAGGGGATTGAAGTAATTTTTGTATTAACTGAAATATATGTGTGTGTGGTGGGGGAAAGGGATTGAAGTAGAAATATGTTGATATCTGGATTTCCCTTTCCATATGTTCACACAGTGAAAAAATTATGGCATCTACAACAGCTGTGTTCATGCGTACAGGGAACAAAAAATGCTTGGATTTCTTGAATTTTGTCTTGAAGAAATTCAGAAACCATGGTATGACAAATTACAATATGATTTTAGGAAGGCCCTTTTCTTTTTGCATACTCTCTGAAAAATGTTAAATTTTAAATTGAAGATTGCGAATGAAGAATTTAGGGTCTCTAACTTCAGAAATAAGCATGTAGCCTGGAATTTAGGGTCTGTCTAATGCATTTCTCCATTATTTTGGCTTGGAACAATGCCTTCACTATGGTGAGTGAGGGGGTTTGGAAGCCCGAGTCACATGTACCCAAAGATTTAGAGTTTTTTGTTGTGTTTCCATCCCCTATTTGAATAAAGCCTGTTGGGATTTCATCTCCTCGTGCATATTTTCAATGATTAAAATTTTTCTTATTGTATTATGGTGTAGCCCTTGAGTGAGTTTTGGATTTGTAGGTTTTCTTGGTGTTTCATTTATAAAAACAACTGTTTCAAATTGATATTTATGGATTCCACTTCAATATTTGGATATAACTTGTTATTTCAGATTTAAGGCATTCCATTCTCACTAGCAGATTTTGATGTGTGCTACCCAGTATGAGAAATCCGTTGGAGGTGAGAAGGCATATTGTCTACCAGTAGATTGACAGTGGAGTTTCCATCTACTTGCTTCTCATTGTTACCACTATCTATCATGTTGTTAATTTTAGGGCATTTGTTGCAAATAGACAATTTTAGATTTTTATTTTTATTTTTATCACAGTAATTTCCTTCCACCATTATCAGCCCACAATTTGTAAAAAGCCCACAATTTTGTAAAAAGCCCACAATTTGTAAAATGCCCACAATTTTTTAAAAAGCCCACATTTTATTAAAAATATAAACAATTTTGGAAAAAGCCCACAATTTGTAAAAAGCCCACAATTTTGTAAAAAGCCCACATTTTGTAAAAATCTCACAATTTGTAAAAAGCCGACTTTTATTTTCTTTTTGCTTATATATTGAGCTCCCATTGAGTTCAACAAGTCTTGGGCTTTCTACCTCATTGAGAGAGATTTATTATTTTCTTTATAGGATAATTTGTGTCAATGGAAGAAAACACTAGAGGTGGAAAAAAATTTCAAAAGGGTGAAAGGGGTGATGGTAGATTTTATTGCCGTTGCAAAAAATCTTGTATGAGAAATAATGTTAGAGTTTTAATAGCAACAACAACAATGCATTGTAGGAAATATGGGCATATTGATGGTGGATCGAATGACTATCATCCCGTGGTAATTAATTATCTATCTTCATTTTGATTATATCGTAAAATTTTATATTATTTTAATATTTTTTATAGGCGCACTAATGTTTAATTATTAATGTTTGTAATTTTCATGAAGGCACAGTTGCCCCCCAAATTTTTGCAAATGATCAACCAGCTTGCACAGCTAAATAGTAGTATATTAGATGATGTTACACCAGTAAAAGAGAATATTGCAGCAAATATTAGTATTGGAAATGATGTTGTACAAGGTGAAGAACATGAAGTGAATGATGAAGGTAATTTTAATAATCCCATGGAGGTAGATCATGATGACAATAATCAGATAGTTCACATTAATGATGGGACAAATCAAATGCTCCAAGACTTGTATGGTGAGTTAGATGATGATGGTGGAGATAGTGACAATATTTATGATGTACCTCTGATTGAAACGTAAAATGAACAACTTTTTGAACACTCAAATGCAACTCTTCTCTCTGCTACATCGTTGTTGGTGAACTTAAAGGTTATGAATAATTTTTCGAATAGATGTATGACACAGATCCTAAGGTATGGAATATGTATATATGATCACATATATGTAAATGACGTTGATTATTTTCCCCTTTTTTAGTTGTAATAAATGTGTAAAATAATAACTTATATATATATATATATATATATATATATATATATATATATATATATATATATATATAAAAATCGTTTATTTAACTTGAATCCGTCAAACCAATGCTGTCGAGGGTTGCGTTTGAACCGGCTCTAAACCTTGGCCATAGCTCCTTTCTCACCTCGTTTTGGTCAAGTTAATCGACGAACCGGCTGACAGTGACGGGGAACTCACGGCGTATGCATAAACCGGTCAGTTCCGTACTTAACCACCCGGTTAGGTCTGGTTAATTAGCTGCAAATTCCTTAGTGTCTCCTCCATGAGCTGCAAATTCCTCTATTATACTAGCAACAAACTTGTCTAATAACTCATACTCAACACCTTATAGCAGCAACAATACACATGATGACTGATAAATACAAGCCTGGCTAGCATAAAAACCCTGGCAGCATGCAACTCATCAAGCGTACTTGATGACAATTTCTGTTCTCAAAAAAATCAGTAGCAATCTTATTTCACACTCAACTAGGAACTGTCAGACCCTCTCTCTCTGCTCACACATAGCAGCAGCATAAATACAAAACCTTTCACACAACATACAATCAATTTGATCATGGCATCAAAACTGATGCAAATGGTTTGACGCCACTCAAGGGGCAACAACATACAACCTAATGAAAATGTGACTAGCAATAATAAATTGACCACTAGAAAATTCCCGCTTGGAAATGCACTAAAATGGCCACTGAGTTTTCTGGGTTTTAATGAATCTTTTCAGTGATAAATTTCATCAAACACATTTTGAGCAGACTGCTGAAGTTGTAATGCTCTCTCAACTTGTTACAAATAGCACTAATAGTGGATTTCATAACCAATTCAATACCTCTAAGTGTTGTAGATGTTTTTATAGAAATTTATTGCCAAGCATACATAAATAATGAAGAATACAAGATCTTCAAAATGTTGGTCTGATATATATATATATACTGAACCCAGAATTGTCTTTAAGGCTGATTCACTGAATTGACAACAGATCTGAGTAGGGACAGATTGTATATTAAAATATTAACTCAGCAATAAAAGACAGTGAATAATATAAGAGAAACCTAATACATTACTTCAACAAGTTTGCTTATATATTTTTCGATGATATGTATTGCACTTGGTGCCATTTTGATATATTCATCACCTTTGCATGGTATATAAATGAGAAAAAAATTCATATTTTGTCTCTATTGGCTTGGAATCATGGTTGCAAATCTTAAAAATAGTTTTTTTTTATTAAAAAATAATTATTTTTATGTTGCAAATAATTATGTTTATGTTGCAAATCTTACATTAACTAGTTTTTGTTTACGTTGCAGATTGTTGGGTGAATATTTTTTACCATCGCCAAATACTTTACCTCGAACATATCGAGATCTACGAACATATCGAGATCTACGTGCTATTATGAAACCCTTTGGAATGGAATATAACACTCTAGACGCATCTCCTAAAGATCATATTATATATTACGGAGAACATGCATGAAAAACAGACTGTCCAAAATATGGTACTAGTAGATATCAAACAAATCAACTAACCAAAAAGGTGCCTCAAAAGGTTCTTCATCATATTCCCATAATTCCACGTTTGTAGCGAATGGTCAGGTGTAAAAGAATAACACAGTTTATGGATTACCATTCAAAGAATAGAAGTGGAGATGGTGTTCTTTGAATGGCTGCAGATGGTTCCACATTTAGATAAATCGAGGAAAAATATGTAGATTTTATAAATGAACCTCGTAATGCCAGGCTTTCATTGGCAGTTGATGGTGTTAATCCATTCAAAGAGCTTAGATCTACTTACTCAATGTGGCCTATTTTCCTTATCAACAATAACATTCCTCGTTGGATTTCAATAAAGAGGGAGCGCATAATGTTGACTATGATTATTCCAGGTGTTGAGGAGGTAAATCCCCTCTGTGGACAGAGGCGATCCCTACTAGCCCATCAGGGGTCTAGCAACAATCAAAAAATGTTACGACGCAGGTCCCTAGTTACGAATGAAAATACTAAAGATGGAAGCCTACCTGGAATCCAATGCTATGATCTGAAGAAGAGAGCGCTCCCGTTCCTCAGCCTCGGCAGATCACGATCCTCCACGATCTCCGCGGATGGACACCTGCACATGCAAGAAACAAACAGATACAAGCATAAAATCCGGCATACGTAACTAAATATCAGTCAGAAAGGATATTACTCATATTAACATGATCGAAAACATAGTGGAACCATAATCGTAATCATTCATTAAATAACAATCGAAGAAAGATTACAACCAATGTTCTGACGTCGTATTCTCCTTCGGATGGGTCTCCAGTCGTTCACGTCTCGCAAAGCTCGCCAGGGAAAGGGCAAACCTCTCCAGAGTCTCTCGACGATAGTCTCCTTACTTGAGTCGGCCTTAAGGGAAAAAAGAGGGCTCTTACAGCACAAAGGCTCTTGGGAATTTGGAGATTCAAAGCTTAGGCACTTCAAGACTAGCTTGCCATGGAATTGAGCAGGTTTTTATAGATGGGGAAGGAGGGAGTTGGGATCCCTATTATTGTGGGATTGGCCCTATCAACAAGGAAGATTCCATGGGAGGTGGCAAAACCACTTCCCTTCCATAGAACTCCCGCAACCAAACCTCCCAACTCAAGATAGGCAATGGTTTCTGAGTTTGTTGAAACTCAACTTCCGCCATCTTTATTTAAAAAACACTCCTTAAATTGGCTGGCGCGACCAATGCTCTGGGACAGAGCGCCAGGTGGCGCGGCCTCTTTGCAGGATTTCCCCCATTGGCGCGAGTGCTGAACTGTCTTCCCGCGCCAATGAAAAAGGAGATGTTTTTCATGATTTTTGCAAGGAGATGTCTTAAGGGCAATTAAAGCTCATGCTTAGAGGAATGCTTTGATGATGGTTTCAAGGCATGACAATGTTCACAGGTCACAAAATGGGTCCTCCATTGTGCGGGACGGGGAATGGTAGGGATGATGACAAATTATTGTGTAACACTAGGTATTTGATACATTATTTATTTTGAATGTAACATTTTCATTTCTCTCGTTGTTTGCATAAATATATATTTTATTTATTTACTTACTTATATATACATATATCATGGTAGTAATTATTATGTACCGTAATTTTGAACAATTAGGTAAGTACCAGGTCAAAGATATGAATGTATATATTGAGCCTCTTATCGATGACCTAATACAGTTATGGCATGGCATCACTATGTTTGACATCACTAAACCAATCAAGCAGAAGAGATTTCAATGTCGTGGAATGCTTGTATGGAAAATTCATGATGCCCTAGGACTAACACATGTTTGTGGTATGTAATATTTTGTTGCACTTTAATATAATACATAATTATCTAAATTAGATATACCATATTGCATGTTTTAAAAATTATCTCATAGTATATTAATTGTTATTGATCAATCTATTGCAGCTCTTCAAACAAAGGGTAGATTTGCATGTCCAGTTTGTGGCCCTAAGATGAAGTATCGTCATTCGCCAGACTTAAGAAAGATGGTGTATGATGAGTTTAGGCACTTCCTCTCTAGCAACCATAAGTATCGTATTACTGAAAAACATATTTTCAATGATAAAGAAGAAACTGGATTAAAACCACGAAGAATGACACCTCAGTTGTGGATGTTGGAATATAACATAATTAATAAAGGTCAAGCAGCTGGTACGTAATTTGAGTATATATATATATATTATTTGTTTATGTAATGTTTGGAATTTTTGTTTTAACTAATGAATTTATTTTATTGTATTTTATAATTAATATTCATTTGATTTATTTTATTCTTTGATATCAAGGTCATCGTCGCGGTGACGATACTAATATTGTACTTCCACCTGGAATGAAATGTTATCCTTCTCAATTCGCGAGGTTGCCCTACTATGAGGACCTGAAAATAGCTCATTTGTTTGATACAATGCATGTCGGGAAGAATGTGACAGAAACGTTATGGCGAACCATAGATGGTGCACATGATAGAGATAAAATTGACAAAATTTGTGCTGACATTGAGAAATAAAATCATGCAATGAAAAGTGTGATCGACAGATCAAATAACAATGGAGGTCGAAATTATAATAATATTCCATGGTTATTAACAGAACAACAAAGCAATGATGTAAAAGAGGTCGTTAGAAGAATTAAATTTCCAACAGGTTTTGCTTCAAACATAAATAATATCTTAATGAAGAAAGGTGACTTCAGTGGGGCGAAAACACATGATTGGCATACCTTTGTTAAGGTAATTTTTTTGGTATATGTTTTTGTATGTTATTGCTTGAATACATATTTTAAATTTTCCTTTTTTCTGTTTAATTTGGAAACCAATAACGATTCATTTTTTTATTGTTATAGTATGTTCTACCTGTATCTCTCCCAAACGACTTCGACAACAATGTCAAACAAGTTATATATGGTCATAGTAAATACATGAGGTAAGTAGTTTTTATTTATACGCAAAATCTAATTGCTACAATTTATTTTCGTACTTAATGAAATGATGTATTAATTTACTTGTAATGAAATATATATTATGTTTCATTGAAATAACCTTGCGTAATGATTTGCAGATGGTTTTCATTGAAAGAAATCCATCAAGATGAAATAAAGTATTGGAAGAGAGAAATTCCTCGGCTAATGTGTGAAATGAAAAATTATATACCTCCAACATTTTTCAATGCACAAGAACACTACTTGATACACCAAGTTGAGGAGATTGAAATGTGTGGACCAATACACACAAGGTCAATGTGGATGGTCGAGAGGCACCTGAAATCCTTGAAGGCTTTGGTTAGACAAAGAGCACGACCTGAGGGTTCTATGGTGGAGGGATATGTGGTATATCAATCCATGGTGTATATTAGTCATTATCTTCCTATATTAGCTGCGCCAGCCATGAAGGCGGTGGATTGCATTTGGGATGTGAATTCCATCAAAAAATTTGAAGTGGAGCACCTGTTGGGAAAAGGTAGAATGAAGACAATGAGAGGTAAAATATTTATTATGTATAATACGTATAATGTTTCATTTTTTTACATCATGTATATGATCATTATATTCATTTAGGTCTTATTATTTCATAGTTTATTAATTAATATAATTTACCATGGTTATAAGTAATATTTATTAATATTGGTGAATTATTGTTTTTTTATTCAAGTGCTCAAGATTATGAGGCACTACTTTTATACATTGCAAACAATCTTGAGTGGATGAGTGAATGGATTGAAACATGTAAAGCACGTAACGACGGTAGGTTATCATGGCAACTACTGTCTGAATTGATTAGAGAAGCGTATCGTAGTGGAGATGGAAACGTTACGGACAGGGAAATAGATTTAGCATATGGTTTGAAAGATAGAAAGATACGCAATTAATGCACCTATTTTATTCATTACTTATTTTATACTATATTTATATTGTGACAACAAGTTTGATTTTTCAGTTAATTTTCATGCTGTGTAAATTATATGATTAATTATTAATTGAGAATGCATATTTTTCATGTTTGGCATATTGCAGTTGAAACACCACAAGACTATGTGGTGCAATGGTCGTAAATTTCGCGTTAAACAGTTGGATGATAACAGGAAAACTTCTGATAGTGGGATAACTACAGGATTCCAGGTCACTAATGTTTCCTCCAGGAGTGACAGACATCCTCAAGAATCTGAAAATAGATATTATGGGTTCTTAGATGATATAGTTGAGTGTGACTTTAATTCCTTCAAAATAGTTTCGTTTGACGTCAAATGGTATAGGCTACGAATGAATGTACGTGATGATGATAGAACACTTATTCAACATGACAATGGATTTCCAATGGTTAAAACATCGCAATTTGAAGCAGGAAAAGATCGCTATGTTTTTCCAAGCCAATGCGAACAAGTATTTTACTCAGAGGTTCCAATTGAAATTGAATGGTCATTTGCTATTAGATATGATCCAAGAGGAAGGCCATTAGAGTATACTGTAGAGGAAGAAGATGATATTGATCAAGAAGAAGATGATGCAGTGGCAGATGAGCAGGAAGATGCATTGACAGATGAAGAAGATATCTTAGAAGATGAACGAGGCATAAGAGATGAGGCAAAAATTATTGATGATGATGTCGATGAGGATATTATTGAAAATGACATAATTGATGATGATGATGACATGGTCGATCATTTCAACACCATTTCTGAATCAGATTTTGATATAGATGTCGATCAGTTGGATGAAGATCAAGAAGATACAGAAGAAGAATATTGATACAGATGTTATGTTCGAGTATGAGCTGGTATGTTATCACTTTATATTTTAATATGTAGGAATTATTGTCTTTAAATAATTTACTAATTATGTGGGTTTGTTGCATGTTGTTTATTATTTCAAACCAATAAATAATGGCATTACTATTGTTTATTATTTCGCAGGATTCGCAGGATTCATTTGATTCTATGGTCAGGTCTTTGAAAAAACCAATTAAACGCTTATGGTCAGGTCTCTCTAGGCACTTCCTCTCTAGGAGGTTTTAATTATTGTACTTAATTTTGGGGTTTATGGGTGTTATAATTTATACATTTTGGGATTTTCTATTAGAAATAGGCAAAATCCTAGGGGTTAGATTATTCTCATGGTTTAAATTTCTATATTTGAAATAAAATTCACCAATTTCTATTTTAAAAAATGATTTTCCTAAATATTTGATGTAGTTCATTTCAAAAACTGTTGAAATTTTCTAGAAACTATGATTGGGATTTCAATAATATTTATGCACTCTTTAAATTTTCCCTTAACATAAAGGGCATTTGATGTATGAGTAATATTCAGTATTGTTTTTTTCCAATCTCCAGGAGAAGGCTGAATATAAAGCTACATATGGGCTTACCCCAAACATGTGGGGTGATTGCTGGTTGATCAGAGCAGCTAGTTCAGATGGTCGCTCTGGTAAATATGTTGTGGCAGCATCTGTAGGTTGTACATTGGACTCAGGTTTCTGTTCATGGGACTTTTATAATAAATAAATTATGGCATTCCATAATGAATCAGAGGCTTTCACTTCAACATCCAGTACCATCTCTCCAGTTTTGGCAGAGAGGGATGTCTCGGGGAGAAATTTTGGCTTTGCAAATGTTGTGCCAGAGAATCAACATTGGTGGTACATGCCATGTGGGCCTCTTATGGTATCTACTGCCAGTGCCCAAAATATAGTTAATATTTATGATATTCGTGATGGAGATGGAGGCTCTGCCAATCGTTGTCTCTTACATGCAGGATCGGGAACTCAGGTTTCCCATATCTTTTATTCCGAATTTGAGTTAATTTTTCAAATTGGAAAATAGCTTGTCAAGATTAGCTTTGATGTGTTATGATTTTTGTTATTCTTTCGAAGTTTGAGGGGCAAGCTCAGTTTTGAGTTAAATTTCCAGAACGAACAGTCAGCTTCTTGACAAGCTCAGCCTTATTTAAGTTCATTTTTTGAGGAAACGTGCGTTGTTGTGTTTCACATCTCTAGCTTAAGGGGGTTGAATATGCTGAGGTCGAATATAATAAATTGATAATCACCCGAATTCCATAAATTGATAAATTATGAGTATTTTCTAGGAGATTTCCGTAGTTTTTCCTAGCTCCTCAAATATAGTAAATTATGGAAGGATTGAGCTTTCTGATTCCTTTGTAGGTTGGATATGCTCTCTCCGTTGTTCCAAAAAAACCGGCGTGGCTGGAGGCTCTGTTAACAGACCAATTCTTTACACCTTGTTCCATTCATTTGGAGCACAAGAAGAATGAAGTCAACATCTTTTGCATGGATTGCAGTGCCATCATTTGTCAACATTGTCTCTATTCCCATCGTTCACATCGCCTTCTTTAGGTAATCCGCAAAACCTTGTAAAGGTCGGTCCTTAATTGGCATGAATTACTGCATCAAATGAGCTTTATGATGTCCTAAAAGAGTTTTATGTTCCAGGTTCGAAGGTATGTCTAACATGATGTTATTCGGCTTCAGGACATGCAAAAGCTAATAGACTGTTCTCTGGTACAGGTAAGTTGTCACGCATATCAGTAATTTTAAAATGTAGGTTAAATGACTGTAATTAGGTACTGATTATAATGTTAATGTTTTGTGCTGCAGACCTACATCACCAACAGTGCTAGAGTGGTTTTCTTAAACCAGAGGCCCCAGTCTCGACTATCGAACGGCCTGGGGAATTCTTGTGAGACCTGTGACAGGGTGCTGCAGGAACCCTACTGTTATTGCTCTGTTCTATTCAAGCTAAGAAAACTATTCAGATTGATAGACAGAATGGAAGGTATGACCAGCAAACTCCATCTACTCAAGCCCAATTAGCAGCTCACTCAAGAATCACATCATTAATACCTTGTACTCCTATCCGTGATCCTTACATGCCCTGTTTAAACAACAAGTTTGTGGTTTGATATTTTATCTAGGATTCCTTTTTTTTCTTGTAAATATCTTTCAAAACTCTATGTTTGCAAGCAGGTTTGTGTAATTGACCTTGGGTTTGGCGACTTACAGAAATTCGAAAGATCCATCTGCTTCAAGAAATGGTGCAAATGTAAGAAACAAGTGCCTTTCAAGTGAGGTCCTGATGAGGCAATGAAATGTTATCATATCAGTATTTCACAATTTTCGTACTAGAGATCAAGAGAAATGTTGAGTTTTGTCATCCTTGCTCCTGATTGTGTGATAATTGTAGATCAGAAAGGGAGGACCTGGACTACTGTGTTGTAAAATTTATTTTCCCTTTTTTAGGTGTCTGTCTTGTTGGCATGTATCTGAGAATAATAAAAAGGGGTGTGATTTGTACCTAATGTGTTTATCCTTTGTTGTGCAGTATTGCTTTCCTGGGAATTGGTTGTCTGGTCTTTCCAGAGCTCGGTATGAGGTTAGAGAAAATAAGTGCATAAATAAGGTATATTATCTTCAAGCAGGGTTTCTTGTCAATTGTTGTGACATTGCTATGTTTTTCCATGATTTCGTAATCTTTGCTACTGTCTCACTTTAAAATTCTGCTTAAATCAATATTTAGGACTCGTTTCAATTGGCTGAACCATATTTTGTTGTTTCAGAAACCAAGGGGACTAAAGGCCATGGAAATTTTAGATAGTGATTCAGAGTGAATTGGTTGTTGATGCATTGCTTAATGATTCAGACAGGTTTGCTGCTTGGCATGAGTTGTTCAATGATTCAATCCCCTGACAATATTTTCCATAAATTGGATGCCTATGCCCTTAAATTGAGCCCTCCGTAATTAAGATGGGTTGATTGTAAATGCTTGAGAAACAGCTCTTCTGCAAGTCTACTCGGCAGGTAGTTCCATGAAAATATTCATAGTCACTTTTCTTTTTCCCTCCCCTATTGTCAGGGAAGGATGTCAATTCGTGGTTCCAAATACATGTATAAATTTCAAGTTTTGCAATTAGAAAGATATATAAATGATGTGATAGCCAGGCAGGCTCTGACCTATCTGCTCTGGTTTTTAAAGGCAGGGCTGCAGAATCCAATGTTTCCCTTCAGGGAATTCGGAGCATCTTCTTGTATTTACTTATAGAATTGTAGAGTTTCTGAATAAAAGTCATTGATATCTGCACATTTTGGAGTGATTGTTTTGTTGGCCATATTGGTCTCATCTAATGGGAATAAAAAATTCATAATGTTCTGTGTGACCCTATATGGTTGGATCCTAACCTGCTGTTGCACTCCATTGATTTGTGATATATTTTTTTTGTATGTCAAGTCTCTGTACTGATTCCAAATGACTAGACCTTAAAAACTACAGGGCTAACATGGGATTAGGAATTTTGTTGGCTGATGCTTTCTTGATATTACTGAATAAGAATACATGATTTAGCTTCTTGTCAGTTCCTGGATTTTGACAAGCAGGGCATACACTTTTTGTTGGAATACTTGATGTTAATAGCAATGGATTTAATTATTTTTAGAGAAGATTCAAATCACTGGACCCATTTTATTAGAATACTCAAGGTTATTACATTGCAGTTTGTGTAAATGCTTAGCTGGTATTATCTTCTATATCGTGATAAAAATCCCTTTATGAAGGCAAAAGACAGATGCCTGGTGGCTCTTAGATCGATAGAGATCAGGTGGCTCTACAATGCGGGTTGGGGGAGATCGTGGTATCTCGTTAAGTTTTTCTAGCATAAAAAGGTTATATATATAGATCGATAGATCTAGAGTAGCATACATATTTTTTAGCACCATATTTGTTAAGCTCTGAGAGGTGTCATCCTCTGTAGTTTTTTTATCCCTCTTGGTGCATAATAAGTCAGATAAACCTATCGGCCTCTCTTTGCACCTTTTTTGGCAACTTCTAGTTATTTTTATCACAGTAATTTCCTTCCACCATTATCAGCAGTATAAGGCAATAATTCCATGCAATAAATTCCATGCTAAGACATATTACAGTATTCCAATACTAAGTTGTATTATGTATTCCAATACAGTATAGACCCTCAATTTACGTGACTCGAATTGGGTAAGAATGCATAAGACTTAGTTACAACATCCTCCTAGTAAAGTAGGACAGTCATATAAATTAAATGCAATCATATGTTTGCTTAACAGGAATTGGGTAGGTCTCTATATAAATTAAATGCCATCGTCCATCTGCTTAACTGGAATTACCCTAAATGCCATTGCCCATCTGGTTAACTGGAATTGGGTAAGTATCTGTAACACTTCACTTAAACTGACAAAGATGACACAGGCTACAAAGAAGAGTATTTGTGTCAAAGCCTCTATGGTACTCTTAGGAGAAACAAGTGCTATAAGGTATATTTTCACCTTCCCAAAACAACCGACAAATCCTTGGTAGAGCTCTTGACTAGATACACTTCCTCGTGTTCAATAGGAGTACCACACATTTATTGAGGGATTTAGTAAGATTACACATGGCAGTCAGTGAATTTTGATACACATTTTTAATATCCCACATGGCACCAAAATACATATAAGCCAGTGACATTGTCTCGTAGAAGAAAAATGTATTTTCCTTGTGAATGTATATATGCTTTCTTGATGAAGGATAATGGATTTCTGTGTAATTGAGCTCGAGTCCGATAAGCAAGGGTATGGAAATATGAATGGTAAAAATCGTGTTAAGAGCCATGACACTAGACTGTGTGTCAAGGAGTGATTGTGTGGCAATTCTGTGGGGAGAACAGTGCATTCTAAACCCCTGAATTAAGAGCTAATTAGGAGAAGAGGTGTAAGGTTTATCCATATAATTCTGTGGAAATTCGATTTGACTCCGCGAAAGGGAATTGCAAATTCAATTGTGTTTTGATCCCTGATGAGGGCGCAATTGAGTTAACCCTGGCCGTTTCTTGCGTGTAGACTCTGCGAGGAAACCTCTTGTTTCCTCCATGCCTGTCCTTACATACACATCTTCTGTGAATATATTGACTGTATTTGTCCTGGGTGAATTTCCATAAATCTCTGTCTATCCTCAAATGCTTATCCTCGGTGAATAAGTGGAACGCGTTGTTCTGGTTTGGAGTGGGCAAACAGAGGCTCCATTTGAGAACAACCGGAAGTCAGATTTTGTACGCTCAAGGAGCATTGAACTTTACCTGTGATGAAAATAAGGTCGATTCATTGTTGACGAAGCAAGATTTTTGGGTCTTATCAACTGTGGAAGGTAGCGGAATTAATGGGCTTGAAATTTAAAGCGGAACCTGAAGCCGCACAGTAAATATGGTTTCAAGATAGAATTCTGGTGTATCGCACGACCACAAAGGTGGGAAGTTGTAATTGACAAAATAACGTGATATGTGCCTTTGATCGACACGTGGCTAAACATGGGTTCCAAAAACCATTCTCATTGTGACTTAACGATCGTGCAAGTAACTCGCGCGATATCCAGTTGGATCATTGGATCGTCAAGGCCAGTGCGACGTATTATCCACCATTGGATGTGGCAAGGTCGTTGGTGTTGGGCCCCAGTTCTAATTTCTATTGACCGGGACTGTTCAAACTAAGGTTGCACGTTGTATCAGAGTCCCTTTATAAGCTTGAGTGTTGGTGGTTGTTAAAGGTCTTGGACATTGTTATAGTATCACAGAATTTGATCCAACAATCGTGTTTCCAGTTATAACCTAAGATAAATTAGTTCCGAAGGTCTGAGCGGGGTTTTAATAAATCAATTGGAAGGCCTTGTAATGTTGATGCAAGAGTCATGTCATGGTTAAATTTTTTTACAAAAGGGAATATGTATAACGTGGGAGCCTCATTATTTGGGTTTAATATAAGATTAGACTAAAGTATTCACTTATCAATTTCTATGAAATCGATAAGTAAATCAGAAAGAATAAATTAAGTAGTGAGATTGCCAGTCCTTGGCTTGGAGTTTTATTTAATTGGCCAGTCCCATAAATAAAACATGTTGAGTTTGCACAGATTGTGAAGATGATAGGACAGGAAACTTTGGAGGCATTTTACACATAGGTAGAGGTTCAAATTTTTTTATTTTGTAGTACAACAGCTTTACAGTTGTGACAAGAAATTGGAACGCCCATAATTCATAACAAATATTGGAGATTTATTGTCCTATTTTAAAGTTTCATTTTTTTTTTTTTAAATTGAACCCGCCGTCGGTATACAGATGCTTTGTAAGTGTCGCTCTTCTGATGCCTTATACGCATCGGTATAACGATGCCTTATAAGCATTGGTCTTCTGATGTTTTGAACGATTTCCATTTCCGTCGGTCTTGAGACGTCCTTCGATATTGCAACAATTCTTCCTGGCGTCGGTATTGCGACGCTTCTGGAAAGCATCTGTCTTGCGACACTTTTGCAATGCGTCAGTCTTGCGACACTTTTGTAAGCCGTTGGAATTGCGACATTTTAGAAACGTTGGAAGAGCGACAGTATGAAAACGTGGAAAGAGCGACGGTTTGGGGAATGTCAAAAGAGCGACGCTTGTTTGGAAGCGACGGAAAAAGTGTCGGTATTGCGACACTTTGTCAAGGCATCAGAATTGCGACGTAATGGCTAACCACGTTTTGTCCGTCCTCGAACTCTCGCTCTTGCAACGACTATGTGTCGGAATAGCAACGAAGTGGCCGTCGGAAATTGGGCCAAATTTTCTAGTGGTGGGATGAAGAGATGTTTTGTGAGATGGAGCTTTTCCTTTGTGGGAAGAACCACTTTATTTTATGTATCTCATGTATTGATGATGATGTTTGGTAGCTTATGGTTGTCACTTGGTACTTCTTGGAGAATGGAGGACATCTAACCACACAGTTGGAGGTCATTCTATGCATTCTTGAAAGACAGCTTTGGAACCAAACATGCATAACACATTGCAACAGATGGGGGAGGCCTTCCGTATGTGGATGTCATTTGGAGGGGGATAGATGGATTTTGCATCTACTTTTGCAGTTGCTTGAGGAAAAGCAACATTTTTCCGGGGAGGAATATAATATTCCAAAATTTTCACATGTTACTTGGAATATTATAGTTCTTAATAAGCTTAATTAATTAAGTAAATAAAAGGGTAGAGGGACCCATAACACTCAAAGATGAATAAGATCCATTTTTTATGTGTGAATGTGGATTAATTAGACATAGATATACATAATGGAGTAGTGGAGCAACTACTAATGTGAAAGGAGTGGAGGTCATGTCTCATTAATGTGATAGATCATGGAAGTTGAAGCAGTCAACTGAGATCATAGAGCGAATCTAATGTAAGATCATAGAGAATTCATGATGAAAGGATGGAGGAAGTAGTGCATTTAATACACACATGATGGAGAGGGTGAACATTGCATTTAGACATGATGGAGGACTTGGAGAGACAAGGCAGTCAATCATGGAGACTTATGTCCACATGCACAACGCAGTTTAGAGGTGGGCCAAGGCTTGGGAAGGCTCACTTTATATATAAGGAAGATGAAGGAAGAATGGAAGGCATACTTTAGATTATTGATTTGAGATCTTTCTAGATCTAGAATTTTCATTTGACATTCCATGCACTCTTATGTTGTTTATCTAAGTCTGTTGTGTTGTTTAGCATAGAGTGTTCCAGAGTGGGAATCGCACCCTTACCCAAAGGGGACTTCAAGTGCCTCCTCTGGGAAGGTATTCTGAGCTACTATTCATCATCAAGAATTGGTGCCACACTATTTCCACTCTCTACAGAACATATACCTTTAGGAATTATGCAATTCTGAAGATCAGTTTTGGAGGAGGAGGTTGTCTTCAGTATTTCAGCTAAAGAACCGGTGAAGGATTTTTCCTATCACCTTGTACTTTAAGATTAGCATTCTTGGAGATTCATTTCAGATCTAGCATCAAGCCAAAAATTACTAACCTCCTATCAGTAGCAGTCCCATCAAGGATTTCAAGGTCCATCATTGCATATCCAGAGGAGGAAGGAAGTTTCTAGCACTTCAGTTAGGAATCCTGTGAGGGATCATCCCCTCACCTTTTCATCACATTTTCCATCAGCCTGGAGCTTATTTGAAGCATAATTCAATAGGCTTGAGTCTCTCCCTCTTGTACACCACAATTTTTCCAATAGCTACATCTTCAATTGCTGCATTTTGAGGAGGAGGAAGAAGAGACAAGATCTCAAGCTTCTAGCTTGGACATCTGAATAGGGGATCAACCATTCAAGCTTAGATATGGTTGTACATCATACTTCAGCCTTCATATTATCAGATCTAGCTTTAGATCTACATAACCCAGCAGTCAAGAGATCAAACCCTAGGAGGGTGAATTTCCAATCTCATAGATCTGGAATTTCCTTTCTGGGTTATCTTGGGTTTCCATCATAGTTCCCAGATCTTGAATCTTGGCATCATTAGAGCTCTTAAGCTCCATAGATCTACGTTTTCCTTTCAAACAGCAATCACATGTTTATCATCTGTTGAAGGGACAGCGCAGTATTGCTTCATGTAGCTCTCCAGTTACGTAGTGCTTGTTGTAGCATGCTTTTAGGGTCATTCTAGGTCATCTCTTTGGCTAGAATGCCTCATATTTTGTACATTGTTGTAACTGAATCATCTCCTATGAATAAAATGGCTCATCTATTCTTTGTATATCTTTTTTAATCATAATTTTACATGTACATTTTATATGCTACAAATATTTTGTTTGTGTATCAATGCATTATTCCATTTTGGGATATTACATCATGGTTCCACAACTCGAGGCTCTCATGGTTCCACTTTGGTTCGTTTTTCCATTAGTTCATGGTTCCAGTCTGCTGGTCGGAACTTTGTTGCTCTCCAATCCACCTCACTCATTCTCGGTCCTCCCATGCTGCCCGTTGTGCAAATGAATGAGGTTTTTATACCCGTGCACCGATGGAGCCACCACGACACGAGCCTGTGGCTCATTGGTGATGGAGCCAACTAGGTGGGCTGAGGTTTGGGTTTCGAATCTCATATCGGTAATTTTTTTTTGTTTTAAATGGCACACTGTTTTAACCGACAGTGGTTATCATGTGACCAATGTTTATTGGCATATGATATATATTGTTGTGTGGGCACCTGGGCGCTGGGCTGGTCAGACTAGTTGGGCAGGTTCGAGCCCCACCGCCCATAGAATATGTGACATGTGGCGTCATTTTGGTGATGTGGGAAGTGTCCACCATCGAGTGGCCCACCCAACACATTATATAATATATATTTTGGTTGGTGGGGGTGGCGGGGTTTGACTGCCTGCCACCCCATCTTAAATTTGTTTTTTTTGTTTTAATATAACATAACCAATGCGGTAGGGGTGGTATTTTTCCACCCTTATTTTTTAATTTTTTTATTTATTTTAAAACAAAATGGACATTTTAAAATCGTCGTAAAATAAGGGTCACTAGGAAAATTAAGTAGGCACCAATTTCGTCTGTCCCGGTGGCTAAATTCCATGCACCGGGTCTCAGTCAATTTGTTGCCTCGTTAGCCTTGCCACTTGGCCAAGTTTGACCCAAAATTTTACTGTGAATAACTCAACCATACGAGCTCAGATTTGGTTGTCGTTTGCACCATTGGAATCAGGGCAACAAATGCTATGATCTGGTTCTTGTTTCAATTCCATATGAACACTTTGAATTTTGAGCTATTCTAAGTCTTCTTGGATCTTTGAGTGTGTCTGGAGCCACCTAGATCATTCCTCCCCACTGAGGAGCTTTTGGTCCTCCAAAATCATGAACATAATCTGAAACTGTTGTGTACATCGTCTACACCACCAGCGTCCTGACAGGTCACCCTTCCTTCTCCTTCACCTTTGTTCTTCGGAGCCATAAGTGATGAGCTGACACTTGCATCCTTTGCAAACCTGTAGTACAATATTTAAAAATTACATGCTCTATTACATGACCAATATTGACCTAAGAATTACATACTTGCCACAAATTTATAACACATACTCTGTGGTCAAGTTTACATCAAAATGGAAACATTACCCAACTATCCATAAAAGGCCAAAACATCATCATTACTTTAAAAAGTGGTGGAAAACACATCATCACTTTTAAATCATGTTGCAAGGCACGATTTACAAAGTGAGGACATGAAAATCTATCATCTCTAGTAAAACCATCTCTTACTCATCAAAGTGCACCAACAGGTATGTGGAGAATTTTCTTGTTGAACACCTTCACCAACTGGTTTCTACACGGGCGCTCTACCATTAAGATGTTTCTCTGGATGGAGCCTGTAACATGTGGATATTTGATGACCAACTCTGTTTCAATGACTGCAATAATTCTTCTTCCTCCAAATCTGCTTAACATGCTTCCTTTCCTGATGTGAAGAAGGCCTTTCATGCCTCATACACTTTCTTGATAACATTATTTTCCAACACTCAACAAAAACATGGTTATGTAAACCAAAAAAAATACACAGGTTTTGATGCCATGGTTTTTGTTCATTATTAACATGCTAGTAATCAAAATTAACTTTAGAATACTAAGACTTGTTATACCTCTCTTATTTGTCTCTGGTGCAATTATGGCAATGAGAGCTTGCCTCATCTCTTCCACTGCAATGTGCACTATCATGGGATGATGGTGATGTGTCCCCATCATTCTCTTTCCTTGATAGTTTCAATAATTTCTTGGAAGCTTCTGACACCTTTGAGCACTCTCCTTTGGTGTATCCCAAACCTTCAAATTGAGGTATTTCCACGACCTCCAATGGCTTAGTCATGCCTTGGCCATTAATAACAAGTCCTCCTCCTTTATACCCCATCTTGGTAAGGAGTCTCATGCTAGTTCCTGTAATGGGTACCTCCACATTTCCAGTAGAAATAACATCATGTGAAGATTAAACTGAAGAACGATCAATTTTTTTACCTCGGTTGTCGATTCTGAAACAGGGGATGTTGGGTTTGCTAAGCCTTCACTACGCTTCAACTCCTCCAAGGCATCTTTCGTGGCTCGTAGCTGAAGCTGAAATCACTGCTTCTCCTCTTTCTCTTCTTGTATAAGCCTCCTTAATTCAACATCCTTTTCTTGAAGGCTTTGTTAATTGTGTTTCAATTCTTCCAATGCCTCTTCCGCAGCTTGCAACTGAAGCTGCAATCTCTGCTTCTCCTCTTTCTCTTTTCGTAGAAACCTCTTCAATTCAACATTCTCTGCTTGAAGTCTCTGGTTGATATCCTCATTTGAATGATGAGAATATGATTAAGAAGATGAATTTTCACTCGAGGGAAGTAGATGGAGCATCATCCTCTGCTCTTTTTTTCTCCCATTCCTCTATTCTCTTCTCGTAAGCTTCATACATTATGTCCACCATTTTTGAAATCCTAAGGAATACCGCATACATCTCTTTTTCATCCTCTTTGTTGCATGTTAAATCGTTCACACTCGCAACTCACATCCACAAGAATACCACTCTAATACTAACTTGATCCAGATTTCTTCAACTACCAGAATTAACCAAGACCTTTTACTTTTGTGATGTTATCATAATTGAATTTAAAAGAACATAACAAAATTACATGTGCATGCTTAAATAAGAGGAAACATAATTAATATCAACACACCAATAACACAACACATTTTATAACTGAGTTCACCAATTATGGGTTACGTCTCTGGGCCCGATGTTAAGATAGTGGAGGTCGTTGTTATGAGGAATTCTAATCTACGGATAAACTAGTTTTCCCTGAGTGTAATTTTCCTTCACTCAGAACAATAGATGAAAGGTAAATGTTATTTTCTCTAAAATAGACAGAAATATAGAAGGGATAAAGACCTACTTGTGATATTTCACTCTCATTCCTCTTCTATTGTCCTTCCTGTCACTCTTTATCTAGCTGAAACCTGCTTGATCAATACCTACAATCAAAGATAGAACACAAAGAACAACATAAAAATATACATTATTTCTACCTTAACCAAATTGAACCAATTAAATTTGAGAATACATACACATTTGAGAATACATTCATAATATATAAGTGCATATATGAGAGAAAGTACAAATATCTTTATTGAAATAATAGGAGGAGTATACTACAACCAGTGGATTAGTTCATCGTCAACCTGCTCCAACTTCATTCCATCCTCATCACACCAAGCATCATCCCAATAGCATAGCAGTACTTTAGCTCTCAAGAATTGAGAATCTAGCAACATAACATTACACAAATTTCTTAGATGAGTGCTCAATTTATAGGGAAATTGTAGGTATTTTCTCAACAAATGGTTATTGAATGGATTTCTAATAATAGATGAGACATGTTTCCAGGTTCAATGGTGATGGATGAACACATGTATTCGAATTATGACACCTATGAGCTCTTCTAGAAGGCACTGGACATGTGGATATTCCCAGAACAATGATGATTTCGCTCCCAGGAGACCAACACACCCTTAAGTGTCGGGAAGTGCTTTGCAGAGTACCCTTGCATGGGGGTAAATGATTTGAAATGCACTTAGGCCCAATCAGAGGAGCATTGATGATTCAATGGGTCATTTTAACTATACTTCAAACATTGAAACTCTCATGAATTAAAGCCATCAGTGTAATAACTTCTCTAGCGCATGTAGCAACTGAATTAGGGGATAATAGATCTTGTTTGTATTGAATTAGGGGATGATGGACCCTATTTGTATTGAATTAGGGGATGATAGACCCTTTTCATACTAGTCTTAGGGATGATGCCCAAATTTACCTATAACAGTTGCCCCTTAAAGAATGAAGTCAAAATAATGATAATATATGGATGAGATGCTTTACGGTGTGATGAGTAGGATCTGAATCGGACGGTGACCTGCATCAATTTTTAATATATTACATCATTATATATTATACATATTGGAAATGAATTGTTGAGGGAGGCATACCCATTCTCACCACATAAACTATCATAACACGTACATAAATCAAAAATTCATCTACAGATATAGACATGACTACAGATATAGGCCCATGATAGGATGATCATCTGTATGTAAAACCATCATATGGATGATGCGGTACAATTTCTGAAATCGTGGCCCAAATGGATGAAACTAGATTTGGGGTCTTCTTTCTCATTTACTCGATCATTCAAGTAAAAGTATAACCATGCAAATATGTGATCTGAAGTCGAACATGGGAAGACTTCGTCTAATTACCAACCAACGATCTAAGTCGTTAACATATGCGAGAGAAACCATTATTGATGTTAATGGATCTCAAGGTACTGAAGTAAAATTTGCAAGGCGTGAATAGATGATTTGATGTCGAACGCCAAAAAAATATTTCGAACGAAGTTCTGTGATGTCAACCTATCGCCGGAAGCAAGAAACCTGTCGTTGATGTAAGCAAGCTCCAAGGTACCAGAAAGATGTTTCTAAGTCAACTTCCTGGATGATGAGTTGATGTTGACAGGAAGCGACTCATCGCAAATATGACATGAAACGGGAGTAATAATTTTGGAGACAAAATTTGACTTGATGAAGCAATGTTCAGGGATGGTAGTCATGAAAATGAAGGTTTATGAGTATTACAGAAGATGAGGAATTACTCGATGACTTCTCTTGAACATATCAGTGACACTGAAATGAGTTGGAAGCATTAACTCAAATCAAAGTGATGGATGGTATGATAGACCATAGGTATGATAAACCGTCAAGAATATTACCCAATCCAGAGCCACAGAGATGAAGTGATAGTGTCATGTTCAAGAGCGACCTGCTACCATAAAGTGTTTTTTTCTTTTTCCCAAATTTTCCCCAGTCATTGCTAACCAATACCTCTTTGCTTTTTAGCAAGCATGATCAGGGTAACATATGCTTGATCTATAATTCAACCCTTCAGGTGAATCCATCGTTGTTTGATGATTTAACGAGTCTAGTGATAGTGAAACTCTATATTTTCATGATCAAACAAGTATGTTGCTATTTGATGTTTTAACGAGCCTAACAACAGTGAAAACTTGGTCCTTTTTCATGTTTAGAGAGTTTTAAAAAGGGACGAAAATAAAACTCCATGGGTCCTTTTTCATAAATTTGTCTCTCGGGTCTGAAAAAGTGTAAAATAATACCTGAGAAAACCTCTTAGCCATGTTCAACTAAGGTGTTCCTTTTTCGTAAATAATCTATCTCAATCCAGAAAAGGATTAAACTTATACTGAGTAGATGTTGTTTCGTTTCCTTTTACGAGCTCCAAAATACAATTGCTCAGAAATATTTTCACAATAACAGAGTCTGAAAAGAGCTAAAAGAATACTACAGGGTGGTTCCTTTTTCATGTTTAACATAGCTCAAAAAAGAGATAAAAGTATGCTCTATGGTAAAATCATTTTTGGATAATTGTGAACTTCAAACTCATTATATCAGCTATAAACCTGCTCAGAGAACCATCAAATGGACTAAAAATACATGTTTCATAGTAAAAATGAACAAAAAATATAGTCACATAATTAAATATGATTAAAATAATCAAAAAGACTAATTAAAAGAAGTTTTTACCATTCCATAGTTACCATTTGAAATTTAGGAGCTCTGAACATGTTTTTCCCTCGAACTTCAATGGTCAATTGCGACAGTTTCAGTGGATGATTTCTCGTGTAGTTTGATCTAGGTTGGAGATTTGAACCTTCTTTTTCTTTTAGTGTCATTTTTGTTCCATTTCATGCTGAATTTTTATGTTTTTGAGCCCCCTTAGGGTAAATCTATTGTGCTCTAAGGGAAACACACCCTTGCATGTAGAAAAGTGTGTTGCAAAGCACACATAAATTGAAGCTCAGATGCTTTGTAGTGCTCTGTCTATAAACCAGGGGTGCGTTGGGAGCATTTCAAAAAAATTGTTTCTTGCTATGTGCTCAAAATTTCCCAATTTTTTTGCATGAAATGGATCTTAATGAATCTTATTGTTGGCTTTCAAGTATTGATCGGATCAAAATGACCATTACATGGAAACAAAGAGAACATCAAGAACAAGACATGATTTCCCTAAATGATCCTGGCACTGTAAGAGCCCTCAAGGATTGTGGGTTATTTAAGTATTTCATATTATCAGGGATGAGACAACATCTTGAACTATTAGAGTTCTTGGTTCATTCATGGGATCCGGCATCTCAGGAATTTCACATTGGGGACAAAGAGCTCCCAATAATAGTTGAGGATGTTTACTTTCTTATTGGATTATCGAGACGTGGTTCTCCTATTTCTCTCACGGGATCTGCTCTCGGAGGCGAGAGAGTGAAGGACAACATACGCCAGCATTTTCAGCCAGGTAATGAACCTAGAAAAGATGGAAAGATAAATATTCATGATGTGTGTGATTTTCCACGAAGAACTATCCTTTTCACTATTGCAAAACTTGTTGGTTCTATGACACTACATGTTGCAAACCATTCATATACGTAGTATGCTCTTGAGTGTCTCGAACCGAAAATGTTCAACTTAGCTAAAGCAGTACTCTTTCAAATGATAGAATAGCTGACTAAAGCAAAGGGTGGTAGAAAAAATAATTTCAGTTATGGCTCGATCCTGATTTATTTATTTTAGATCGAGTTCCTTTGATGTAGCCACAAGATGTGACACTGAGCATTTATGGTCCTAGAGATCCTCGAATGCAGAGATGGGTTGAATTGATGGCTAGGCATACTAGTCAATCGAATATCATATTTTCTACTGCATTCTTTTCCTGGCTCCGATGACAGATTATCGCCATAGAGGAGTATCCATACATAGGTGTATATTTTTGTGGAGATCAAAATTTGATTTTACCAGATGGCACTCAATGGGGTGCAATGGGTAAAAAAAATTTAACCATGTTTTTTATTTTAAGGTTTCTACAAGTTTTTGTATTTTTTATGTTTTCTAAGACTAAACTAAAGTTTTTTATGTACACAGATGTGGGTCTCATTCAACGAGTGGGTCGACCAGAGCAAGCAACATATGAACCAACATAGAGGACTATCGAGAGAGCAGTCCTTTGGGATTTGGATTCGACCGAGACTCTTGATGAGTTGCAGCAACATGTTGAGGGATTGACTCTTGGGATACCAGATGTTCGAATCGAGGAGTTACCTATGAGGCTACAATGTCATACTATTGGTGTTCCTATCCATTGGATAAGACTATTGCATTAGATAGCTAGAGCAGTTTCTTGTTATCATGAACATCACTAGTTTTACTTTATACATTTTGAGGTCAGATGACCAATATGTCTTGGGCACAAATTTTGCAAAAACCTAAACTATATATCTATTTTCTTTTAAATTTTTCCTATGTTTAATGTGTAATCCTATTCAATTGTATGATGTGAATTGAAAATGTATCTTTACATGTGTTGCAAATGTCTGTTTAAAACATAATTCGATAAAGAATTAGTTAATGTGTTCAAATTTCTAGAAATGTGTTGATATTGAATGTAATAAAAATGTCTTTCCAAAATTAAAACTCTAAGGAACATATGGTGAATTGTTGGATTTCAGATGATATAGATGCTAATAAGTTGTAGTACGACAAGTTGTGTTTCTAACCTAATGATGATGCAGTTAATGCCAAGTGAAATGGCATCAAAGAGAAGTTCGATCAACGCGCTATACTCAGTGATTTTTTTGTTGATCGACCGATACAAATCCCTTGAAAACTCACTAACTCGCCACCTGGAGCGAAAATGGTCCATGCTGCATAATATAGGCTTTGCGTACTATGACTAGCACCTTTGACATACCCAATGAATGGTTCCAAAGATTCAGTCATCTGCGCTGAAATGTAAAGTGGATTACTAACTTCAAGAAAACTCTAAAAAACAAACTAATACAATTAATTTAATCAAATCATATACACAATATGATACAAAAGTTTACTATTCTCAATTAAGCATAGTAGCGTTTAAGATACAACCCATTTCAAGGTTGCACCAATGGAATTCCATCATAATCATCTAACTCGTAGGCGCCCTTAGCAAAATCTCTTTTGACAATGTAGGGTCCGTGCCATAGTGGCTCAAATTTTCATGTTCCTATCAAATCAACTTCCTGATCATAAAGCAAGACCACATCTCCCTCTGAGAAGATGTGAGGCTTGACATTGCGGTCATAATGCACCTTGATTCATATTTTATGCGCTTCGTTGGCCAATGCGGATTCACGACGCATTTCATCTAGATGGATAAGGTTTAAAAGACATGCTTCTTCATTAGAGGTGTCATGTAGCAGGCCCGTCAACGACCTCAACTTCAACAATTATAGTTTTCCCCCCTAGGTTGATAAGAAGGTTATTGATAATACCACAAGGATTATATGTACGACTGTCAAAAGCTTTCAACGTCATAGGTGGTTGAGATAAGAAATGTGAGCCAAGTGACTTCCAAAAATTGAGATAAATAATACAATTAGATGCTCCCTCATCAATAATAGTGCGATGAATGAGGTGATTTAGAAAATTTAATTGGATTGAAAATGCTAATTCGGCTGGTAATTGTGGCACATAGCCCGTGTGATTAAAGAGTACAAGATTAGAATCTATCAGGTCGATTCCACCAATTTCCGACAACAAAGCTTGCTTATGGGAGAGATAATTTTGAAGTACCTCAAACATCGACATAGCTGAAGGTGACTGAGCCAAATCTTCAAATATATTGTAATTTTGAGCTGCGCGAGCTCAAGGATTGAACGTTGATTTGTGGACGACTCCCTTGGGTTGCTTTATTGTTAACTCTAGAATAGCAAGTGGTGGAATTGCTTCAATGGACGGATTCATGGTCGAGCTAGTAGGCTTATCACTAGCCTGAATACCATAATATTTATTTTGTGTAGACACCAAAACATCATTTTTTGGCTTTGTGACAAATAACAAAATCACTTGGGAACTAGAAGCGAGATCCGTAGCAACCATGTTTGTGTCCGGATTCAGAAAAGGATCTATCAACACAGCAGATGTAGGCGAAGTCTTAAGAAGCTTTGAGACTTTGGAGTGGTGAGGACAGTCTTGCGTAAAGTGCTCCTCATTACATATCAAGCAATGGTATCGAGGTTTCTAAGAATTTCCAGATTGTTGATCAGATGATCATTCCTGTTGGGGTGAATTTTGCTTTTTCTTTGCTTTCCCCTTTTTCTTGCTTATGGGTTGCTTGTCACTTTTTCCTTTTTCAGATGACACGGCATGTATTTCAGAAGAAGGTGTAGGATCAGATGCAGTAGAGGTGTGATTTTTGGTAGAACCAATTATACCGTCATCGGCATGAGAGTCCTTACCAGATGGAGGAGGAATAGTAAAATTTGATTGCAGCGCATTTGGAATTTTCTCATAGAGCCTGCCAGATTGAGTATAAATTAAATATAAGTATTGGGCACGAGCAATGAATTTCTCTTCAGTAATGACTCCACCTTTAGCTACATCCTCGATGGTAGATGGCAGAAAGGACTTAATAAACCACTCAGCCAAGAGAAGATCAAGAACAAATGTTTTGACCATTTTTTGATGACGAATCCACTCATGAATATGATCAGATATGTGAATAGCAGTTTTCTGTTTAAATTTGGTCAATAGTTTCGTTCCAGTTTCATATCGTATGGGTAACTGGAAGTGGGTTAAAAAGGTAGTGGCTAAGGCAGTGAATTTATCAAATGAAGCTCATGGTAATTCAATATACCACTTCGTAGCCAGACCAGTAATCATACACTGGAAAATACATAGTCTAACGAATTTAGTATTTAAGTAGTTTGATGAGCACCACAAATGATAAGTCATAACATGTGTTGACGGGTCTTCTCCAGGGTTTCCATTGAATTTAGGAATTTCGGAGGTTAATTTGTGTGGAATCATCGACCACTAAGGAGAATAGTTGATGGGATCATTGGTAAGATGGTTTAAATCAGGTAATTCTAATGTTGCGACAAATGGAAACTGTCGATTCAAGTCAGGTTGAGCATAACCAGGATAGGATGGAATTGCTTAGGCAACAGGCCTTTGTGCACCAGCTTAAGGCATTTATTGTTGGTAACCTAGATAGGGTTTATTTTGATGACCAAACACTTGAGGGATATGTTGAACAAGACCTGGATAAGCTTGTTGTTGTTGAAATTGTTGTTGTGGCATTTGAGGTTATGGCCGCCAAGGTGATTTCCCACCAAGATTATAGCCCAAAATAGAATATATTGGACTTGGTTGTGAATAGGTAATACTAGTAGGAGCTTGGGACATCCCATAAAAGGGTAATTTAGCTTGTGGTTGTAAGATTCCAGATACAGGTGGTTTTTGTAAACCAACCGAAGGAGGTGAAGTCTGGAGGCCCAAGATTTGAGGGTAATGGGTTGAAGGACCTGACTGAGATGGTTGAGGTACAACCAACTGAGCCTGTAAGTGGGGTAATGAAGTATTAATAGGTGGGGTAGATGTAGGTGCAACAGGTTGAACCGGTTGGTATGAATGCACATATGTTTGTGGTTGAACAGGCAGGATAGGTTTTCACTGACAAAAAATCATTCCAACATCTGGGTGACCATAAAATGACAAAGTACAGTAAAAATGTGTGACCATAGGTTGTCCCCCAGCATGAGGAGTATAATAAGATGGAATATATTGATCTCCAAATGGTGGGAGTCCAGTCGAGATTGAATTGGATGGAATATACCCAGATGGACCAACTTGATGTTGAACTAAAGATGTGTATAAAGGATCAAGCCATTCAATACTCATTAGAGATGTACCAGATAAGATACTAAAAGATGACATGGGTGAAGTCCATGGATTTGAGGAGGCACCATAGTAGGTTCCAGATAATGATAATTGTTAACCTGATGGGACGGACGGACCACCATAAATATGTGACTTAGGTGATGTGATAAACATCGACGAAGTAGAAAAAGTAGATGTTGTCACAACTATAAATGATGGTACAACCGGAGTTGTTGACTCAGCCATGGTCAAATGACCCTGTGAATACCCTATAGGATCTATGGGAACTTGGATTGAAACAGGATCAACTGAAGCAGTGTAAGTTAATCGAGGAAAATACTCGTAAAGATAAATCCCCGACCCAAAATGAGTTGGAGTTGAGGGTATCTCTTCTTATTGAGGTTCTTCCTCAATCAAAATAAAACCATGTGGAAGAATTTCGATGTCAGGCCCGAGATATATTTTAGGTGGTTGACTGCACGATAAAAGGGAAGACTCAATGGCTACAGATGACTGAGGAGCGACCAATATAGGAACAACTACTTGTCATTCGACTTCGGGATCTAGATGTTATGGTAAATCAATGATGGGGTCTGGATCAACTTCCAGTTGAACAACGTCAGGTCCTGGATGTATGGTCTCACTGATTGGAACTTAAGTTTCCACAAGTAGCGATGAGGACTCTGTTTAGACGACAATAGATAAACCAGGATGTGTAGAAATGATTCGAGACGACTCTAGTAGATGTGATGAAGATTATGCACCAGAGGTACTAATTGTACTAGATTCGGTAGAACGGGGTCGCCTTCACTGACCATAAATGGCTTTTGGTAAATGTGGTTTAAGCACTATTCTACGTGAATGGTGGGGAAAGTGTTGCTCTTCTTCCACGATGAATGATTGATTTTATTACAAAAACAAATAAATAAATAAAAGGGTGATACTAGGAAAAAGGTTCACCAAGTAATTGTGAACTGTAGAATACCTCCTGGCAAACCAAGAAGTACGAGCAGACAATCTCCCTAGATATTGTGTTCGGTGTATCACAAGTTACAAGGCAGTCGACTCGGTTACCTATGGATGGTAAGAAACCTAAAGTTGTCCTCCCAAATATACCCGAAGGTACGTGGAGGCCCAAGTCCATGTTAGTGTTGTCTAATGTGAAACCGCGCAGTGACAACGACCCCTTATACTTTTCGTCTATAACACTGCCCTATATACCTTAAGGTACATGGACGAGCTTTGATATACTTATGTACATGGAGTGGGATTTCACACTAGGAATGTATTGCAGACAAGTTAGCGACAACTGTTATGTTTAACGATGTTGGAACACGTCTCTAGCCTAGACCTTCTAAGTGTTATCGTTAATATTATAATGCTTTATTAGGTTGATTGAGGTGAATTTTATGTTGATCTTGCTTAGCAGTTTATCTTTCAGGTTCACTGCGAGATGTAATGGGAAATTCCTAAAATGAAAACTAAATGAGAAGCAATCTTTCCAATTCAGTTTTTCAATGAAAAACTTAGCTACTAAAGGGATAGAGCAATCAGATTTTTGATCATAGAGCAAAGAGCACAAAATAAATGCAGATTTCCCTAATCTATTCCTATGCAACACTCACAATCTCTAAATGCACATGCATGTTTTTCATTTCAGTTTCCTTTAATGTGAATGATTAAAAAGAAACTAAATGCACAAATCAATCAAACAATGTTTTTTCTTTTTTGAGAAATGAGGACTGAAACAACAATTTTCTCTTAGGAAATGAAGATTGAAACGACAATTTTCCTTTTGAAAACAGAGAATTGATTTAATGCAAAATTTACAACTTTGGATTTAATTTGACAATGATAAATAAAAAAATTAATGAAACATTGAACAAACAAGTATCCAAAGGAGGAATAACTGGCAATGTTTATTGGTCTCTAAGAGCAATCATACATATGAGAATACAACAATCAACTGGTTGGAACTAAATGCAAAGAAAAATTATGATAGAATTTGGTTGGCTAATGGGAAACACACCCCTTAAGGGTAGACAGTGCGTTGCAGAGCACCTCTAAATGGGAGTCAGTTATGCAAATCATTGTACCCTGACCAACAGTCTGTTGAAGCTTGAATATCAAGCAGCGTAAACACACTTCTAAGGGAAAAAAGTACATTCAAATGACTAAATATATGAACTAAAATCTAACGATGATGGTAAACAAAGACAGAAACACTAGGAATGATGGATTTCTCCCTAGTGGAGTCGCCAAATTGTTATGAGGAATTCTAATCTACGGATAAACTAGTTTTCCCTGAGTGTGGTGTTCCTTCACTCAGAACAACAGAATAAAGGTAAATGTTCTTTTCTATAAAATAGACAGGAATATAGAAGGGATAAATATCTACTTGTGATCCTTTGATCTCGTTCCTCTTCTATTTGTGTTCTCATCACTCTTGATCTAGCTGAAACATGCTCGATCAATACCTACAATCAAAGAAAAAATACATACAGATATACATTCTATCTACCTTAACCAAACTGAACCAATTAAATTTGAGAATACATCACATTTGAGAATACATTCACAAGATATAAGTGCATACATGAGAGAAAGAAAAAATATATTTATTGAAATAATAGGAGAAGTATATTACAACTAGTGGATTAGTTCATCGTCATCCTGCTCCAACTTCATTCCGTCCTCATCACACCAAGCATCATCTTAGCAGCATAACAGTACTTGAGCTCTCAATAATTGAGAATCCAGCAGCATGACACTACACAAATTTCTTCTTCCCTTGCACTTAGATGAGTGCTCAATTTATAGGGAAATTGTAGGTAGTTTCTCAATAAATGGTTATTGAATGGCTTTCTAATAATATATGAGACATGTTTCCAGGTTCAATGGTGATGGATAACACATGTATTTTATGTATGACACCTATGTTCTCTTCTAGAAGTCATTGGACATGTGGGGATTCCCGGAATAATGATGATTTCGCTCCCAGGAGACCAATGCACCCTTAAGTGTCAAGCAGTGCTTTGCAGAGCACCTTTGCATGTGGGTAAGTGATTTGCAATGCACTTAGGACAATTCGGAGGAGCTTTGATGAATCAATGGGTCATTTTAACTACACTTCAAACATTTAAACTCTCATGAATTAAATCCATCGTTGGAATGACTTCTCTAGGGAATGTAGCAACTGAATTAGGGGATGATAGACTGTTTGTATTGATTTAGGGGGTGATAGAGCCTGTTCATACTAGTCATAGGAATGATGCCAAAATTTACCTATAACAATCGTTTCATTAATTGCTGCTAAGGATGATTATGTACATGGAATTTTCTTTGTCATAACAAGGAAAAAAAACCTCAACAATAGTGGCGTGTCTCTCCACGAGATGTTCTCCCTGCAGAAACTCTCACTAAAATGGGCTTTCCTTCAACATGACAATCTAATGAAATCTCACATAATGTGGCAACAAGTATCCCTCAACGTAATGTTACACAGGGATCTTAATAATAAGACATAATCTCAGCAAAACAGAAGGAAGCATAACATAACTGCATCATATACCTCATTTTTCTAATATGGACGAAAAATGAAAAGCTCAGCCGCTGAAATGGACTATACCACTGAATTTATGGTGATGAGAGGTGTAAAATTGACTGTAAACTTGTCCAATTCTAACATCGTCAAATTTTAGACCCTCGAGAATCTTTTAGATTCCCCTTGATTTTAAAAAGATTTCTCTCCACTATTTGACTGGTTATCTGCTACTCAGATGACGAATCTGATCCCGCCATAACGCTCCTTGTGAAATTCTGAGAAAAACGAGTATAAAGTCAGCCATATTCCGACACTGGAAAATTATAGCCTCAAGATTCTTCAAAGATTTCTTGTTGCAGGGCACCTTAATTTTTGCTGCTCAGATGGAAAATGTGACTTCACCATCGCGCTCCTTGTGAAATTCTGATAAAAATTACTATAAACTTGATAACATTCTATTACTATAAAAAATTACCTCTCGAGGAACCTTTTCAACATCTAAGAATATTCTTCAATTCATGGTTCCACAACTCCAAGATCTTAGGGTTCCACTCTGGTTTGTGGTTTTGTTCCGTTGGTCGGAACTTTGCTGCTCTCCAATCCGCCTCCTCTTGTTCTCGGTCCTCCCATGCTTCCCTTTGTGCAAATGGATGAGGTTTTTATACATGTGCACCAACGATGCCACAAAGGAACGAGCCCGTGGCTTGTTGGTGGCAGAGCCGACTAGGCAAGTGGATGTTTGGGTTTCGAATCTCATTTCAGTAAAATATATATATTTTTAAATCGCACATGGTTTTTTTAACCGGTTGGTTGTCTCGACAGTGGTTATCACATGGCCTACGACTATTGGCATATGATATATATTGTTGTGTCGACACCAGGGAGGTGGACCGACCAGACTAGTCGAGTGGGTTCAAGCCCTGCCACTCACGGAATATGTGACAAGTGGCGTCATTTTGGAGATGTGGGTCGGGTTCGCCGAAGGGCGACCCGCCCAACACACTAGATAATATATATGTTGGTTGGCAGGGGTGGTGGGGTTTGACCGCTTGCCACCCCATCTTAAATTTGTTTTTAAATTTTAATATAACATAACCAATGCAACAGGAGTCGTAGCCCACCATCCCTAATTTTTAATATTTTTTTCGTTATTTTAAAACAAATGGAAATTTTAAAGTCGCCATAAAATAAGGGTCATTGTGAAAATTAAGTAGGCACCAATTTCGCCCGCCTCGGTGGTCGGATTCTGTGCGCTAGGTCTCATTCAATTTGTTGCCTCGTTAACCCTACCACTTGGCCAAGTTTGACCCGAAATTTTACCATGAATAACTCGACCATAAGAGCTTATATTTGAGTGTTGTATGCATTGTTAGAATCAAGACGAAGAACACTACTATCAGGTTTTGGTTTCGCTTCCATCTGACCACTTTTATTTTTGAGTTATTCTGAGTCCCCTTGGATCTCTGAGCATGTCTGGAGCCACCTGGATAAAAAATTCTTCACATAAAATAACAAACTAAATAATTTCACCAACCAATTTTAAATCATTGATGCTAAAATCATGAATATTAGGAATCTATGATGTGTTAACCAAATAATATTATTTGTTGGGATGCTTTGAAATAAAATAACACCCATAGTTCTCTTAAGAAGCCCAACATTTTGTGTAGCAATACATCTTGGTATAAATATGCACAAGTTCTAAACCATATATATAAACATTTTTTTTGCAATGGTACACAATGAAAAGCACCACCATGGTTCTATTACAACTTACATGAAAATTTCAAAGCATCAATTTGTAACATTCCTGCCAATATTACCATCAGGACAACCAATATTTCCTCCCATATTCATTAGTAGTGTGTAGGTCATCTATGCATGATTATGTTTAGATTCCACAAACGCTTCCAGTGAAGACGAGAGGCAATATTGGTTGCCTTGATCAATATTGATGCTATGTTTGAGAAGTATCTACAAAATTGCACTTTTCCATTTTGATATTGTGGTAATTGTTTTTTTTTTTTAAGTTTTGAAGATCAGTTCTACGTTTTATTAACATCTATCATTTTGTTTTCAAGAATTAATCACTAATGGATTGTGGATATGCTACAATGGCTTAATGTTATATTTTCCATGAATAGGGCAACAAAGTAAATATGGAGATTCTATGTGCGTGTTCTACCATTTTGAAGGTACAAGGTTTAGGGGAATCAATAAGATGGGTTTGTATAAAATATTTAAGGAAGAGTGTAGTTGATGATGTTTTTAGATGCTTAAAATGAGAAATTTATTAGGATTAGAAAATTAATAATTTCACATTTATCCTTCAATAGATTAGGTCTTATCCAAATGGCATGCATGAGCAAACTCTTTTCAAGGATCAAACACATTATGCCATGAAAACACCACTTATATTTTATATCCTTTTCAAAATCAAAATATTAATATCCTACCACTCAAACAACTTTATGATAAATTCAATTGAAAGGCACTACTAAAAATGCAATAAGTTAAAGAGAGAAAATATATATATATATATTTCCCCTTTTACTTATGAATAAAACATAAATCTAACTAAAAAGGAACAAATGAAAACATGAAGGATTATTTGTTCCATCATATCAACAAGAAGAACTCATACAAGGAGATGTATGGTGCCTTAAGCATTGTGAAACAAAGTGTGAATGTATCTAGGATGATGCTCTCATTTGATACCTCATATCACCAAGAAGAACAATGCCAAGGATATGTATGGTGCTTGCACTATGAAACAAAATGCGAATGTATCTAGGATGTTGCTCTCAAGTAACACGTTCACCAAAAACTATATGAATAATACCAAACTAATAAACAAACAAATTGAGTTCAAATGTCAAGTATTTATTTTCTAGATCTAATACACTTGTCTTGGTCCTACATATAGTTTATTATCATAATAAATATAGAACAATTCTTGTAGTGGTGTAGGAAATGTTTGACCAATGAAGTTGAAAAGGAGAACAATGTTTCTTGACAAGTTGTTGATGAAATATTCCTTGTATAAAAGGTTTTCACCTTGAACATTCTAAATAGTTCAAAGTACAAACAAAAGAAATGATCTAGTTCCCTATTTCCTTTGGTTTGCAAGAGATCAACAATTTAATCAAACCCATAGAAAATGGGACTTTGGAAATATAGAGGGAACACCTTACATTTGGTGAAGACCGTGCTCCTTCGTAAGAGGGAATGTTAGATTTTGGGCCATTGTAAGTGTTCTCTTCATGGGAAAACTTGTGAGTATGTTTGCAGTTGTCCAAGACCTAAATGCAAGCAAAGAAGGTACACTGTGGGCTATAGAAATCGATACAACAAATTTAACAACATGTGAGACATAATTACATGTACAGGTGCAAATCTCTTTGGCATTGTATTACAAAAACCAATTAGATTTTTAAAACAAGAGAGTGAAAGTGGATGAAAAAAGAAAGGCCACTTATGGTTATCAACCATATATCAAACAAAAGAGAAAATGTGAATGAACAAAACAAGCCTAAAATCCATTTTGGCAGAGTTATCAAACAAGAGTAAAGTTTTCAAACAATAAAACAAATAGCAGGATATTTTCTAATATAAAACTTTGACATCCTCAACCTCCACAAGCCAACATGACCCCATATACACAAAAAAAAACTTAGAAAACAACAATAACAAAGCTAAGGGATATTCTTGTGGAATGATCATATTATGAAAATCATTGTGTGTGTGTGTGTGTGTGTGACTTGTCATTCCTATTTAGGGAAATTTTCAGATAAGGTGAAGGATAAAACTTAAAGAGATGGGTTAGTTATAATTTAAATTTATCTCAATCATGATTCCAAACAAAAGAAATAGGGTATTCCATCACCAATGATGTATTATTGAACACTAGAAAATAAAAATGAACTTCTATCAATATGTTGGTATAAAATTACTATGGGTACCATGGATTTTAAAGTAAAAAAATATAATTGATAAAACTAATAGATGTGAATATATTAGGCATTGGGGAACACATTGTCAACATTCCTTTTCTCATGCTCATCCACATTAGACCAATTATTTATAGTTCATTGTACCACAAGGAAGCAAGTAAAACTAATATGCAAATATTTCATGGAATGTTTACTTCTATAGCATACGATATGGATATAAAAAAAAATGTGTCCCAATGGGAATAATAAATTCTCAAAATGGTAGCAGAATTGGACTTGAATTCCAATGCTTACACCACTATATCCTCCAAGCAAACGATGTTTGATTTGAATGGTTTTGGGTGGAGCAGATGAGAATTGTATTTCAATACATCATAGCCTTTTGCACATATGAGAAAGAATTAACCACATTCATGAATGAGAATCTGAGATAATAGCCATTGTATTATGGATTTATACATTTCTCAGACTTAAGAAATACTTTCATCTTTTTCCCTTCAGTTTTAACCCTGATCGAGTCATTTTCTGGCATATTAATAGGATAGGAAACATTCTACATATGTACTATTATGTAAAGAATACAACTATAAAACTATTATATCTATTTACAAAGATGGCTGAAGTTGCACTGAGGTACTACAGAGAATCAAAGTTAGAAAAGTGAAGTCCATCACAGTCCAGGAAGCATTGTTTCTAAGGATCGAGTGGCTAGCTCAATAACCCATTCAAGTTTGAGTTCTTAGATGGAAGGATCGAAGTCCTTGACATAAGTTAGAAGCACTTTTTTTAAACAAGGCATCTAAATTATTGCACCATTTCATAAATCTAGAAACAAATATTTATCATGATTAGAGATCAAAATTAACGTTCTCAACATGGTATTTGAATTAAGCATGAAAACACATTGTTAAAATATCAAACCTAGTTCAAAAACTACAGTCCTCATACTTGAATAGGAAAAATCGGTCTTTCATATACATATATAAGATCTGAAGTCTGAATAGGAGCATATAAGCCGAGATACTTTTATGTTATATGCATACATATATTGGAAATCCCAAACCACAATAATGGTTAAAGAAATCTGATTTTTGAAGTAGAATTACACCACTCTAAGATATCAATATATGGGTTTGAAGGAGCCCCAACCAAAATAACATTATCTTAGACAGAAAATAAGGAGAAAGCTACATGTGCCACTCTTAAAACAATAAAAGAAAATCCTTGTGCAACAATAAGAAGATCTTGCAATATTACCTCCTTGAAAGAATCCACTACAATCAATGATAGAAGAAGCATCAAGCATATTTCACCAACCCGTGAATAAAGTATTTTTTAGATATCATAGTAGTCATTAAAAGTAATCCTTGGAGGAATAAATACATCTCTCACTATAACAATGAAGGAATGAGCCTATCTAAGAACCTATAGCAGCTTCTATATCCTTCCCTAACCTATAGTCAAGAAAAACAAGTGGTATAATCTCTTAGATAACATCATTGTTTAAAACGTCTAACATCATGAGACTTGCTTAAACAAAGCCTTGAGGACCTGTTGAGGCCTCGGAATTCTATTGCCAAAACATGGGGAAAACCACCCGGTTCGGACCTTAAAGCAGCTCCTTTTCCATTTGGTATAGTGGATCCGACTCGGGATAATGGGACCAGTTTCCCAATAAGGATGATTTTGAGGGTGCTGTGAATATAGCATGCAAGTGGATAATGATTTTAATCTATATGCATCTATCTAAATTATTAATCTAATATATACCGGGGGTGTTTTTCCTTTATGCGATCTAAAATGATATCTTTCAACTATTAGTAATATACATCATTTAACAGTCGAAAGAGATGAAAATTATGTAAAATGATTCTTCTAACAAAGTAGTTTTCATAGAAGTATTGTGAGATAAATATTGTATTTATCAGTGTGATTACATATTCAATAAGAAACCATAACTAAATATTAGAACATAAGTGCATGAAATATTCATATATGATAACGTTTCAAATATATAATGCAATAAAAGATAATTGTCAATCTATGAAGTAAGACTTAATACAAGTGAATAGAAGTCCCATATGTACGAAGTTCTACTTGTATAAACTGACAGTGATGAATCTGCTTCTTCTCACTTTCAAGTAATTTAAAGAGTACAGTAGTGCAACATCAGTTAAACAGCTTTAATTGTTAAAAGATAACAGAATGTGTTCCGTTAATTCATCAAAGCATTAATTCAATAGCGCATTCTTTGCAAATGTTTTTCACAAATTTCTAGACCTGTCTCTAAATGCATGAGAAGGGTTTAAATACTAAACTAAATATAAACTACAATAGATTATTACAAAAATATAGAGGAGGTTTCAAACAACCTTCCTCAAAAAGCTAACTTAAACTACAATTTACGAAATTAAACTAACAATTCGGATTTTGTGAGTCCTGCCCTTCTTTCTAAATGTGGTCACGAAGTTGACAAATATCTAACATTGATTTGAGCTGAGCTGGCTGAGATATCCTTGATTGGATCTGTCCCTTGAAAATAGCATTTGAGATTGCTGACTGGGATCTTTTTGCTAAATTTGTAAGAGACTGTGGAGTTTGATGCTGATGATTAGGTTTGATCAGAAAATTCCAGTAATTTTCCTTATCAAACTTATTTACCTTTTTAATCATTTCCTCCTGTGTGTCTGCTCTCTGTTTCCACTGTGTTTATACCTGTCTTGTTTCTGAAAACACATCAGACGTGTTTTCCTTAAGAAGTTCTACTTTAGACAGCTGCTCCCACATAGATTCAATAATCTCACTTGAAATCTTGGATGTCTTTGACGTTTCTTTCTTTGCTAGTTTGATCTGCGCTTTCCATTCTGTGAATAGAATTTCTTTATGAAGCTTATCTACTTGAGGTAGATTAGCTTGCTTTCCTGAATCTGAAACTTTCCATTGAATATGCTCTTTAATTTTCTTCTCAATTCTTTCACATTCAAGTTTCTTAATTGCTATCTACTGGATCATTATTTTACTTGAATCACAATAAGAATCAATCATAAAAGCTTGATGACAAAACACATCTTGTTCTTTCTTTAAATTAGTGTTTAATTCAAGTGCTTCTTTGATAAATTGTTCTAATTATAGTTGACTCTGTAACTTAGTCATTGCTATTTCTAGTTATGCTTGTTTTTCATTAATCTCTGTCCAATGCTGCAATTTGAGGCCTTCAATATCTTTATGAAATTGGGTTGTGTTAGCTTTGACTTTCTCACTGGAATTGGATTTCTCTTCATTCAACAACCTCTCAAGTTCTTGTACTCTGGCTTCCTTTTGTTTTAATAACACTCTAACCTCAATAGCTTTATCGACAGTAGCAGTGGTGTACGCCCCTGCATACTCCGATAATTTGGTTAGGTGTTCAGTTGGGTCATCTGAGGAATATTTCCATAGTACATCAACTAATTCATCTATAGGCTTTGGATTTGTTTCATCAATTCTCCTTCTTTTATTTCTTTTAACTACAGCCTTATAACTAGGACTAAAGAAAATATCTAATGAAGGAATATCTTCAATCTGTAGAACTATCTAATCTGTGGGGTAGGCCGGTATGATTTCTTTATCTTGCATTGCTAGAACTCTTTGTAGTGGATTAACAGTCTCCAATATCTTCTGTGAATGCTCAGGTGTCTGGAAACTTGTTGCTTGATCAGTATTGGGATTTTCTTTAGAATTTTTTATGGCTTCAGAAAATTCCTGCCATTCATTTATAAGATCTTTTGCTTACGGTAAACTGGACTGATCTAACATGTTGTGACTGTGTTGAATTGCTTGAGAATTGGATTCTATCCCATTATTTCTTGTTTTCTCTAGCATATTTATCTCTTGAATGACTTGGTCAATTGTCCTTTCTGAGTTTCCCTTCTTAGATTCAGATTCATCTTCAGAGTGATCTGAATTATCAGATTGTTGCTATGACTGACCTAATTCATCTTCAGACATTTCTTTTATTTCATCATCCAAACTAACACTTGGAGTGTGTTTATTTTCATCTTCAATAGTTAACAAATTGAGAGGGACTTTTTCTAGTCTCTTGCCTCTGTATGCTTTAAAAGTTTCATCATCCTTTTGACTTAGTTGACTAGATACATACTTGATAATATCTGAAAATTTTTCCATGTCCTGGAAAATATCATCAAATCCATCTTCATCCCTTACAAAAGGTTTCATCTTAAGCTCTGTGATGTAATTTTTAATCACATTGTTTGGGTCATATAATATTCTCAGCATAAATGCCAATTTCAGCAAATGAATTTTGGAAACCTCCTTGTAAGTATGGCCGATATTAGACAAAGAAAAGGTGCCACATTGTAGAGGGAAATTAGGCCAAATATCCTTTTTAGCATCCTTCAGTTGTTTTGTAACACCATTGACAGGCTGATAGGCTATTTCTTTTGCAAGTAACTTATCAGGAACATAATAGGGTAAAACATGGGGAGAAGCATAACTCCCGAATACTCTAATATATGTAAAATTCTCTTCACAAAACCATCTAGCTACTAGAATAATTTCTGCATTGGCTTCTTCAGAAACCCTAGGAGCCCTTTTGTTAAAAATCCTCTGGTGTATAGGCAGTATGACTCCATAACAAACTTTATAGAAGTGTAAGTGGAAATCTGAATCCCAGAGTTCTCTGTGGTAAATATCAATTGGGGTAGGGTCCTTGGTGGTCCATTTCCATCCCGTGGTGGGAAAACTGGAATTTAAAACATATAGCATCCATGACATAGGCATACATATAAAATGAAGGTATTTCTCTGAGTGAAATACTTCTTTTATGCCTATATTCGGTTATATGCTTGGATAGGTTATTGGATAAAATGTCTGCCCAATTCAAAATATGTGAATTGATGATTGCGTCAATTAGGGGAACCCAGTCTCTTGAGAATCTAGTGCTATCTGGTTTGGCAAATAATCTATATAACATACCAGCAACACAACAGTAAGGATTAGGAATTTGGGAAATTGGGTACGTACCAAACTTATCTTGATTCAATTTCCCCTGGTTATCCTTCCATTTGTGGATGACTTTGATAAGGTCTGGATGTTCTCCTTTAAAATTCTACAAATATTCTTTGTCATATTTCTGCTGCGGGGGTGGTAGATGGTACATTGCTATTAAATCTTCAGCCCTAAAAGAACCCATAGTTTCTCCCTTAGAATTTTTGAACATTCTATCCTCAATGTTTAAGTGGTCAATTGCCCACTTAACCATGTCTGTATAAGGAAGAATATTTGGTCTTGAAGCTATCCTGTGAATGTATGAGCATGCAACGTCAAAAAGATTTGCGTCGAAGGTAGAAGCAGTGCCTGTCGAAGAAAAAAATTTTATCACCCTTGGTCCTTCATTTTAAAAAAAATTATACATTGTTTCCCATGTTGAACTGCCGCAATATTTGTTGCAGACGGTATCTGAAAATAATGGAGACATATATGTGTCTTCAGTGGACGACGTCTAAGAAATTTCTTTTCCCTTTTTGCTCATTTTTCTCTTCTTCAATCCATTAACTGGTTTCCTGAAAGCAGAGCAAATTTTTACAAGTAAGGACTATCAAAGAGATAAATCAATCATTTATTTCAAACATACGCGAGAAGATATCAATCTATTAAAATATAACATCAATCATCATTCATAATCTCTGAATTAACATTCATATATCTCCACACGTAAGATCTATCAATCGCTTTAAAGCCATTGAGATCTTAAATTTCATTTTGACATGACACAAGTTGTTTTACACGATTGATTCATTAAATGGCGTTGGTGTGTATATCGCAGATTATAACTTATAACCTTTTGTAATACTTACCCTTAAAGGCTGCGAAATGCGATCTATGCAAATTGCAGATCGCAACTTTTATAGGATAACAATTAAGCATATATTATAAGTTGAGCGAAATGCGAATTGCAATTTGTTATAAAACTGAAGTGATATCGATAACCGAAGTTTTTATATTTATTAGTTTATTTTCTCATCGGGTCCGCGGGGTCGCAAATTATATCATTTTTCTTTTAAAGTTTTTGATTGACTAAGTGAAGTGTAGTGCGATAAAGTAAATATAACGATGATTGAAGCTTTTTTGCAAAGTTTTAAATCATATCTTCGGAGAAGCTTGAGCGCATATCGCAATTCGCATATTTTAAGTTGTATTTCTCTTTTGGAATTCATAAGATATGTGATTTGCGATGCGCTAAAAAAGAATAAGGCGGAAAAAGAAAAATATCTATTTTTCTAAGTTTTTTTTGTTTTAGGAAATATAAAAGAATTTCCTATTTATTTCTAAAGTGTCCCTATTTATAAAAATAAATGGGGGGTTGTTGTATAGCACAACAGTTGATGATTCACTTGGGTGAACCAGATATCAATGATGAGAATTTTTTGGCATTTCTAATCTTTTTTGAAAATAAAATAGTTATAGGAATGAAATTTCAAAATAAATAATATCTTACTAAGCAATGAAAATTTCTCTTATTCACCTATTCATAAGAATTCCTCTATTAAAGATATAAGTATGAAAATCTATATCAGTCCTTACTCAGTTTAAAAAGATAAAGTACGTGGCCTTTACAGATTAGCTTTATAAAAATTTACTCTTTTATCATAGATAGAGCCTTTGTTCCAATAGGCAATTTAAGCTTTTGGCAGGGTTACCTTTTACCTAGCAATGATTCATTGTCACATCCAATATTTCTCATAATTTTCAGAAGTAAATTCTTATCTTTGAGAATTTTATTTTTATCTATTAATTTATTTACTTAAAAGCCACTGTCTTGGCTTGGTAACCAAATGATGACAATGCCACTCACTAGTAGTAATTAAGTTGATCAAGCTAGCTCTTAATGAGACCCCTTTCCTTTTTTATATAATCTCAAGTCATTACCCTGTTTTGGTAGACAGTATTGGTAATGTCAGCTTAACTATTACCTTATGAACATGGTAAACAAGCTAGTAATGAGACATACTATCTTTTAAGTTTTTTCTTCTAAGCATTTTCTTATTTTCTTTTGAATTTCTTTTGAAAATTTATAAGATTTTTTCGGATGGGGTGAATCATTGGTCTTTTTAAGATTCTGGATGATAATGTCGAGTTTCAGATTTCTTTTCTATAAACAGGTCTTTATTATGTTAAACTTTCTTTTCTTGACTAATAAATAGAATATGCATGTTATATAAAGATGAGAGTTCATCAAAGAATAACTAATTTCAGTGAAATTTTATTTTTCAGAAAAATAAAATCAATTTGTCTTTTTAATTCTTTCGATTTTCCTTCCTTAAACATTTTTCATTTTTTATAAGCGAAAAGAAAATCATCTGAGATCAAATTTGAAAAGCCAAATATTAATACTAAACAATTTTTTATTTTAAAAGACAAACGCTAAAGACACTAATATACAGAATATAAGGGGTTACCTCCTATGAGAAATATTTTTTTTTAATTTTCCCATTAACAGGCAAAGAATCATTTTTGCCTGATAAATCTTGCAATAGAAATGTTGATGGGCCTATTTCTTCAATTATTTGAAATGGACCTAGCCAGAGTTTTTGAAACTTCGTGTGTTTACCTTTTTCCTCATGCACTTTGTCCCATTTCAATACAAAATCACCAATTTGAAAATTCTTTGGAATGACAGAAGTTGAATCAAACGAGGCTTTTATTATTTGTTGATGATGAGCATGAGTTTGTTTGGATTTTCTCTTTCTTCTTCTAACTTCAGAATTTGACCTTGTCTAAATTATAAAGAAGAAGTAGGAGTTTCATCAATGAATTGATCTAAGGAAAGAGATGGAATAACTATATTGGTTGGAAGTACAACTTCTTTTCTGTATACAAGATTAAATGGATAAGTACCAATAGAAGCTTTTTGAGTTATCAGATATGCCCAAAGAGAAAAAATTAATGACTTATGCCAATTTCTCTGATTCTGATCAACAGTTCTTTTTATTATTCTAATCAGATTTTTGTTTGTAGATTCTGCTAAACCATTTCCTTGTGGATAATAATTAGCATAATATTTTAGTTTAAAACCTCTTTTAATTGAAAAATCTATCATAGTAGTTCCAGAAAAATAAGATGCATTATCAAACATCAAAACAGTAGGTAATCCAAAACTGGTTATGATATTTTGGTCAATGAAATCAATGATATTTTCTGAATTAGCTACTCTTAATGGAATTTCTTCCACCCATTTGGTAAAGTAATATTAGTTGTGAGAAAAAATCTATGTTGTTTAGAAGAGTTAGGAACAATCTCACCAATTATATCTAATCCCCATTGCTCAAATGGTTGTTCAATATTGACCGGCTGTAATGGGAATGTTGGCTTTCTTTGTTTTCCAGATGTACTTTGGCATACTTTACATCTTCTTGAATATTCATGAGAATCTTTGAAAAGTGTAGGCCAGTAGTAACCTGTATGTAGGATCTTATGTGATGTTGTATTTCCTCCAAAATGTCCTCCAGCTAGTACATCATGGAGTTCCTGCAATACCTTCTCTGCTTCATATTTTTCTAAGCATCTTAAAAGTACAAAATTGAAATTTCTTCTAAATAACACATCATTGACTAACTCATATTGTTTAGCTTTTAATCTAAGAGCTCCTTTTGTCTTATAACTGAGATGATTTGGAGCATATCCGTTTTTTAGATTAAAAAATAAGATCAACATATTGTGAATCTGAATCACTGAGGCTTGCCTCTAATATTTTCACATTACCTGAATCTTCTTCTATTGGTAAATGTGATGCTCCTGTAAGCATTCTGCAAAAACCTTGACCTCTCATGATTTTAGAGGGTTTAGTTTCTACATCATACTCTTGGAATGCAGTTACCCAATTAGCTCTTTTTTCTTCTAATCTTTCTGCATCAAAAGTTGTCTTACTGCAGAAAATGGAACTATGATTTCCGTATGAGACTTTAGGAGAAAAGGTCTAAAATGTTTTATGGCTTTAAAAATAGCAAATGCTTGTTTTTCAACAGATGTGTAATTCAGGTCTACACCTTGTAAATTTGAACTAAAGAATGATATTGGTGTTTCTATTTATTGGTCATTCAACTGTGTTAAAACAACTGCATATGATGTATCTGATGAAAAAGTGTATAATGTAAATGGATTAAGAAAATTTGGGGTGGTTAAGAATGGAGCATTAATTATTGACTGTTTATTCAAATTCAAATTCTTCTCTTTCATTATGTCCCCATTTGAAGACAGAATTTTTCATAATCATGTTCTGCAATGGTAAGACTATTTAAGAAAAATCAAGGACAAATCTCTTAACAAAATTAACTTGCCCAAGGAAAAATTGCATTGTTTTCTTGTTATTAGGGAAAGGAATTCGCTTAATTTCATCAATTCTTTCAGGATCAATATAGATACCATTTTTTGACACAATTGAATCCTAAAAGGTTTCCTTCATCTAAAGCAAAAAATGATTTCTTTGGATTTAATGAAATGTCATACCTTTTGCATCATTCAAATAATTGCTTTAGGTCATTCACATGATGATTTTCCTATTTAGAGAAAACAGTAATGTCATCTAAATAGATAACTATTGTTTTGTTTATAATTCCTTTAAAATTTGTGTCCATGGCTCTTTCGAAAGTGGCACCTGCATTAATTAATCCAAAAAGCATTTTTTGATAAGCATAAGTTCCCCACTTAGTTTTGAACGTAGTTTTCAACCTGTCATCTAAATGAACGAGGATTTGATTGTAACCTGAAAATCCATCTAGAAAATACATGAGCTCAGAACCATCTACTTTCTTCAATACTTGTTCCATGGTTGGTAGTGGAAAATTGTCCTTCTGGCAAGCTTTATTCAAATTTCTAAAATCAATGCAAATTCTAATATCACCATTCTTCTTCCTAACATATACCAAATTTGGTACCCATTTTGAATGTCTGACTGGAAAGATAATTTTTCCCTTGAGAAGTTTATTCAATTTAGTTTTAATTAGATTTTCCAAATTTGGATGAATCTTTCTCAATTTCTGTTGTATGGGTTTTTCCTATGAGATGGTAGGAATTGTGTGTTGAATTATAGAAGTATCATATGTTTTAAGATCAGAATAATCCCAAGAAAAGAAACTTTTGTACATTCTAAACAATTTGATGAATCATAATCTTTCTTCGAAAGATAGACCAAGACCTAGATTTATATTTTGAGGTTTTTCTTCACTTCCTATATTAACTAACTGAAATCTTAAGGTAGAACTTTGTGTTTTTGAGTTGGTTACTCTTTTAAATCTATAATTTAGATCATATAAGTCTTATAACTTGACAACAGATTTTGGAATAGTATTTTCATCTTGTTCTTTCTTGATCTGAGTGTCATGTTCGCTTTCGTCCATGATTTGATTATCATAATATTCTTCAGATGTTAAAAAATCTATGATATCTGAGTCATTATTGAATACTCTCCAATTAGTGATATTATCAGGAATAGATGATCTAAAAATCAATTCAATAGAAAATCTATCGGGACTAAATTCTTGAGACAGGATTAATTTTGATGCTACATTGGCGAGTAAATCTGCACTAGCATTATGTATTCGAGGTATAGAAGAAATGTTGAAGGCCAAGAAATGAGAAGTTAATTCTTGGACTAATGATTGATAATGTTTTAAATGTCTAGAATTACAATGGATAGTATCTCTTACTTGCCTAACTATGATTTTTGAATCTCCTAAAACCTTCAGATGTTTGATATTTATATCAATAGCTTTTAATAAACATTGAACTAATGCTTCATACTCAGCTACATTTTTGGTACAATTAAATTCTAATCGGCAGGATAACATAGTATTTTCGCCTTCTGGTTTTATTAAAATGCAACCCGCACCTGCACCATCTTCAAATTTAGAACCGTCAAAATAAAGGGTCCAAAACAAAGAATTAACTATTTTTCTATCTAAAAAATTAATACATCTAGAATTATCTGACTGGGAAAAATTCTCAATCTGAGATACAACCACGTTATCAAAGAAAGGGGATGGCTGAGCATTAAATTTTCCTAAAAATGATTGTGTAGAGTAGTTTCCAATAATGTTGTTATTGAAGGCTACTGGCTCATTAAGCTCTTCAAGATTAGTCACTGTATGTTTCATAAAATTTTCACGGTCTATTCGAATTTGGTTTGGCTTTCCATTATGTGGTAACCACACATGTGACCAGTCTGTTGAAAAATATCCATGAATTTTCTCAGACCAATCACGAATTAAAATTAAACCATAAAATTCAGGAATGTCTGCCACCAAAATATCAATAATTTGAACAACTTTGGGATTTGACGACAATCTGATAGAAACAGATTTTAATTCTCCTACCACTTCTATACTAGTTCTGTCAAGTTGTACTATATGAACTGGAGAAATCTGAGGAGTAATTTTCAATTTAGCACAAACTTATTTTGGCATTATATTCGAAGAAGCCCATAAGTCTATCAAACAACTATGAACATTTTTGTTATTAGATCTCATAAGTTAAGAGAAATGGGGGAGTATGAGAGATGGACAGATCACCTATCATAATTAAATCTGAGGCATCTATTTTTACTGAAGGAGAAGATGGCTTACCCATTTCATTAGTAGGTTAAACTATGACTGGAGCAGGTAATTTTGAAGCAGGAACAACTTTTAATTCTCTAAGTAAGATTTGTTGTTGTTGCTTCAATTTGGTAGGCTCATGAATTGAAATATTTTCCCTAGTCCTCTTCATGTCTTCAATTATATTATATTCAATGGTATCTGAGATAACCATTGTTTTAGATATAGGTGGAGAGTCTGATGTAACGGGACTTGTTTGTGTAGCCTTTGAATTAGACTTTTTGTTTTTTGATTTGTCTTTAGCAGGAGTGGAATTTTTTAGTTGTTGACTAGGCTATGTTGCTTCAGTATTTGTTTTGCTACGTGTGCTAACAGGAAAAGCTTCAAGTTGTTCTTCATTTGATAGGACAGAATCCCACATTCCATTAAGTTCAACTTCTTCTTCGTCATCTTCCTCCTCCTCTGTTAGTTCTTCTTCCTCTTCTTGATCTGATTCAACATTAGATATAATATTTGGGGGTTGAGAATTAGAGGTTTGTTTTCTCTTGAAATTTCTAAAAATATTTTTTGAATTTGAATTTTCGGTGACTTGTTTCTTGATATTTGTCATTTCATTGGTCATGGTTTTCAAAAAAAATTGAGGACCTTCTAAATCAAATGGATCCTTTGGCATATTCTTCTTAGAGTCATCTTTGAAAGAAGTTTTCTTTGATTTTCGATCTTCCTGAGAATTCTTTTTCTCAAGAGCAGTCATGCGTTTCTCTACAGATAGAGATTCTTTCATATTCTCATCAAGTGTTGCTGACTTTTCTCTATCAACGAAAATAGCTATATTAGACGGAAGGGATGAAATATACCACTCAATTTGAACTTCTGCACCAGGAACTGCTGTAACAGGAATTTTATTGAGTAGTTTATTAAGTCTTGAATTAAAATCTTTTATCTTCTCACCTAGTTTAGCTTTAAGATTTGAAAGATCATTGATAAGAGTAGCAGTAGTTATGTCGTCTCCAAACTTGGCCAGAAATTGTTCTTCAAACATATTCTAGTTAGTTATGGAGCGAGCAAGTAATGAAAAATACCAGGATCCTGTAGATCCTTTTAAAGTATATGGAAATAATCGTACAACGCAGTCTTCTTCAACTTTTGCATTCAAGTTGACAGCTAACATAAAATTATAAATATGTTCTTCTGCAGGAAGACCATCATTGGGATTAAATTTTGGTAGCCGTCTTTCAGGATTTTTAGACAGAGCATGAAGAGGAGCAGGCATGTTTACAGCCCTTGGATTACTCCATGGGTTCACATTCGGTGGAGGGACTTGACCTGCCATTGGATTTTGGATGGGTTGATTGTGAATTGATATTGAGGTAGTTCGAGTACTAGGACCAATATTTTGAGTATTGGAACTAGTGAAAGTGATACCGACTGTTGGAATGAATTTTGTGGTATTGAGTGGAGGTAATGGAGGTGAATGAGATAAGATCTCGCTAGTGATTGATTCTAACTGAGTCCTCTTTAACTTCTTCTAAGTACTACTGATAGGAAATTCAAAAGGGAGAATCCCTGTTTTTTGACTTTCTGATCGAGTTAATATCCTTCGAGGTTGTAAAGAAGACTAAATACTAAGATCTAATATTTGAGAAGATTCATGCTTTTCAGCAAAAATAGATACTTTCTCCAACCTTTCTATCAAAGACTGAACTTCTGGGGAATTTTGATGAAACTCAAGAAATAGTATATTTTTAGTATCTCTAGGAGACTTAGGGGAAAGATGATCAACTTCAGATTTTATAGATGGGGATCTAGATAATTTTCTAGAAGTTGATGGGGATCTAGAGGGAGAGAGAGTTTTTTATTGACCTTTCGATTGATCATATATTTGTGCCACTCACTTGGCCCTCCTTCTACCACCAATATGTTGAGGCCTCGGAATTTTGTTGCCAAAACATGAGGAAAACCACCCATTCCGGACCTTAAAGCATCTCCTTTTCCATTTGGTATAGTGGCTCCGACTAGGGATAATGGGACCAGTTTCCCAATAAGGATGATTTTGAGGGTGTAATGAATATAGTATGCAAATGGATAATGATTTTAATCTGTATGCATCTATCTAAATTATTAATATAATATATACCCGAGCGTTTTTCCTTTATGCGATCTAAAATGATATCCTTCAATTATTAGTAATATAGATCATTTAACAGTCGAAAGAGATGAAAATTATGTAAAATGATTCTTCTAAAAAAGTAGTTTGCATAGAAGAATTGTGAAAGAAATATCGCATTTATCAGTGTGATTACATATTCAATAAGAAACCATAGTTAAATATTAGAACAGAAGTGCATGTAATATTCATATATGATAACGTTTAAAATATATAATGCAATAAAAGATAATTGTCAATCTATGAAGTAAGACTTAATACAAGTGAATAGAAGTACCATATGTATGAAGTTCTACTCATACAAACCGACAGTGATGAATCTGCTTCTTCTCACTTTCGAGCAATTTAAAGAGTACAGTAGTGCAATATCAGTTAAACAACTTTAATTGTTAAAAGATAACAGAATGTCTTCCATTAATTCATCAAAGCATTCACAAACCTACAATAATGCATTCTTTGCAAATGTTTTTGACAAATTTATGGACCCTTCTCTAAATACATGAGAAGGGTTTAAATACTAAACTAACTATAAACTAAAATAGATTATTACAAAAATATAGAGGAGGTTTCAAACAACCTTCCTCAAAAATCTAACTTAAACTACAATTTAGGAAATTAAACTAACAATTCTGATTTTGTGAGTCTTGCCCTTCTTTCTGAATGTGGTCACGAAGTTGGAAAATATCTAACATTTCTTTGAGCTGAGATGGCTGAGATATCCTTGATCGGATCTGTCCCTTAAAAATAGCATTTGAGATTGTTGACCGGGATCTTTTTGCTGAATCTGTAAGAGACTACAGAGTTTGATGTTGATGATAAGGTTTGATCAAAAAATTCTAGTAATTTTCCTAATCAAACTTATTTAACTTTTTAATCATTTCCTCATGTGCGTCTGCTCTCTGCTTCCACTATTTTTCTACCAGTCTTGTTTCCGAAAACACATCAAATGTGTTTTCCTTAAGAAGTTCTGCTTTAGACAGTTGCTCACACATAGATTGAATAATCTCACTTGAAATCTTGGATGTCTTTGTCACTGCTTTCTCTGCCTGTTTGATCTGTGCTTCCCATTCTGTGAATAGAATTTCTTTATGAAGCTTATCTACTTGAGGTAGATTAGCTTGCTTTCCTGAATTTGAAACTTTCCATTGAATGTGCTCTTTAATTTTCTTCTCAAGTCTTTCACATTCAAGTTTCTGAATTTCTATCTACTGGATCAATATTTTACTTGAATCACAATAAGAATCAATCATAGAATCTTGATGACAAAACAATTCTTGTTCTTTCTTTAACTTAGTGTTTAAATCAAGTGCTTCTTTGATAAATTGTTCTAATTGTGGTTGACTCTGTAACTTAGTCATTGTTAATTCCAGTTGTGCTTGTTTTTCATTAATCTCTGTCTGATGCTGCAATTTGAGGCCTTCAATATCTTTATGAAATTGGGTTGTGTTAGCTTTGACTTTCTCACTGGAATTGGATTTCTCTTCATTCAACAACCTCTCAATTTCTTGTACTCTGGCTTCCTTTTGTTTTAATAACACTCTAACCTCAGTAGCTTTGTCGACAGTAGCAGTAGTGTACGCCACTTTCATACTGTGATAATTTGGTTAGGTGTTCAGTTGGGTCATTTGAGGAATCTTTCCATAGTACATCAACTGATTCATCTGTAGGCTTTGGAGTTGTTTCATCAATTCTCCTTATTTTATTTCTTTTAACTATAGCCTTGTAACTAGGACTGTAGAAAATATCTAATGAAGGAATACCTTCAATCTGTAGAACTATCTAATTTGTGGGGTAGGCCAGTATGATTTCTTTATCCTGCATTGCTGGAACTCTTTGTAGTGGATTAACAGTATCCACTACCTTTTGTGAATGCTTAGATGTCTAGAAACTTGTTGCTTGATCAGTATTGGGATTTTCTTTAGAAGTTTTTATGGCTTCAGAAAATTCCTCCCATTCATTTATAAGATCTTTTTCTTGCAGTAATCTGGACTGATCTAGCATGTTGTGACTGTGTTGAATTGCTTGAGAATTGGATTCTATCCCATTATTTCTTGTTTTCTCTAGCTTCTCTATCTTGACTTGGTCAATTTTCTTTTCTGAGTTTTCCTTCTTAGATTCGGATTCATCTTCAGAGTGATCTGAATTATCAGATTGTTGTTGCGACTGACCTGATTCATCTTCAGACATTTCTTTTATTCCATCATCCATACTAACACTAGGAGTGTGTTTATTTTCATCTTCAATAGTTAACAAATTGAGAGGGACTTTTTCTAGTCTCTTGTTTATGTATGCTTGAAAAGCTTCAGCATCCTTTTGACTTAGTTGACTAGATACATACTTGATAATATCTTTAAAAAATTCCATGCCATGGAAAAGATCATCAAATCCATCTTCATCCCTTACAAAAGGTTTCATCTTAAGCTCTGTGATGTAATTTTTAATCACATCGTTTGGGTCATATAATCTTCTCGGCATAAATGCCAATTTAAGCAAATGAATTTTGGAAACCTCCTTGTAAGTATGGCCGATATTAGACAAAGAAAAGGTGCCACACTGTAGAGGGAAATTAGACCAAATATCCTTTTTTGCATCCTTCAGTTGTTTTGTAACACCATTGACAAGATGATAGGCTATTTATTTTGCAAGTAACTTATCGGGAACATAATAGGGTAAAACATGGGGAGAAGCATAACTCCTGAATACTCTAATATATGTAAAATTCTCTTCAGCAAACCATTTAGCTACTAGAAGAATTTCTGCATTGGCTTCTTTAGAAACCCTAGGAGCCCTTTTGTTAAAAATTATCTGGTGTATAGGCAATATGACTCCATAACAAACTTTATAGAAGTGTAAGTGGAAATCTGAATCCCAGAGTTCTTTGTGGTAAATATGAATTGGGGTAGGGTCCTTGGTGGTCCATTTCCATCCCATGGTGGGAAAACTGGAAGTTAAAACAGATAGCATCCATGACATAGGCAGACATATAAAATGGAGGTATTTCTCCGAGTGAAATACTTCTTTTATTCCTATATTCGGTTATATGCTTGGATAGGTTATTGGATAAAATGTATGCCCAATTCAAAATAGATGAATTGACAATTGTGTCAATTAGGGGAATCCAGTCTCTTGAGAATCTAGTGCTATCTGGTTTGGAAAATAATCTACATAACATACCAGCAGCATAACAGTGAGGTTTAGAAATTTGGGAAATTGTGTACGTACTAAACTTATCTTGCTTCAATTTCCCCTGGTTATCCTTCCATTCTTGGATGAATTTGATAAGGTCTAGATGTTCTCCTCTAAAATTCTGTAAATAGTCTTTGTCATATTTCTGTTGCGAGGGTGGTAGATGGTACATTGCTATTAAATCTTTAGCCCTAAAAGAACCCATAGTTTCTCCCTTAGAATTTTTGAACATTCTATCCTCAATGTTTAAGTGGTCAATTTCCCACTTAACCATGTCTGTATAAGGAAGAATATTTGGTCTTGCAGCTATCCTGTGAATGTATGAGCATTCAACGTCAAAAAGAGTTGCATCGCAGGTAGAAGCAGTGCTTGTCGAAGAAACTTTTCTTATCACCCTTGGTCCTTAATTTTCAAAAATTTGATACATTGTTTCCCATGTCGAACTGCCGCAATATTTGTTGCAGATGGTATCTGAAAATAATGGAGACATATTTGTGTCTTTAGTGGACGACGTCTGAGAAATTTCTTTTCCCTTTTTTCTCATTTTTCTCTTATTCAATCCGTTAACTGGTTTCCTGAAAGCAAAGGGAATTTTTACAAGTAAGGAGTATTAAAGAGATAAATCAATCATTTATTTCAAACATACACGAGAAGATATCAATCTATTAAAATATAACATCAATCATCATTCATAATCTCTGAATTAACATTCATATATCTCCACGCGTAAGATCTATCAATCGCTTTAAAGCTGTTAAGATCTTAAATTTCATTTTGACATGACACAAGTTGTTTTACATGCTTGATTCATTAAATGGCGTTGGTGCACATATCGCAGATTATAACTTATAACCTTTTGTAATACTTACCCTTAAAGGCTGCAAAATTCGATCTGTGCAAATCGCAGATCACAACTTTTATAGGATAACAATTAAGAGTATATTCTAAGTTGAGCGAAATGCAAATTGCGATTTGTTATAAAAATGAAGTGGTCGCGATAGCTGAAGTTTTTATATTTATAAGTTTATTTTCTCATCAGGTCTGCGGAGTCGCAACTTATATCATTTTTCTTTTAAAGTTTTCGATTGACTAAGTGAAGTGCGGTGCGATAAAGTAAATATAACAATGATTGAAGATTTTTTGCAAATTATTAAATCATATCTTCAGAGAAGCTTGAGCGCATATCGCAATTCACATATTTTAAGTTTTATTTATCTTTTGGAATTCATAAGATATGTGATTTGCGATGCACTAAAAAAGAATAAGACAGAAAAAGAAAAATATCTATTTTTCTAAGTTTTTTTGTTTGTTTTAGGAAATATAAAAGAATTTCCTATTTATTTCTAAAGGGTCCCTATTTATAAAAATAAATGGGGGGTTGTTGTATAGCACAACAACTGGCGATTCACTTAGGTGAACCAGATATCTCTGATGAGAATTTTTTGGCATTTCTAAGATTTGTTGAAAATAAAATAGTTATAGGAATGAAATTTCAAAATAAATAATATCTTACGAAGAAATGAAAATTTCTCTTATTCACCTATTCATAAGAATTCCTCTATTAAAGATATAAGTATGAAAATCTATATCAGTCCTTACTCAGTTTAAAAAGATAAAGTAGGTGGCCTTTACAGATTACCTTTATAAAAAATTACTCTTTTATCACAGATAGAGGCTCTGTTCCAATAGGCAATTTAAGCTTTTGGCAAGGTTACCTTTTACCCAGCAATGATTCATTTTCCCATCCAGTATTTCTCATAATTTTCAGAAGTAAATTATGATCTTTGAGAATTTTCTTTTTATCTATTAATTTATTTACTTAAAAGCCATTGTCTTGGCTTGGTAACCAAATGATGACAATGCCACTCACTAGTAGCAATTAAGCTAATCAAGTTGGCTCTTGATGAGACCCCTTGCCGTTTTTATATAATCTCAAGTCATTACCCTATTTTGGTAGACAGTATTGGTAATGTCAGCTTAACTATTTCCTTATGAACATGGTAAACAAGCTAATAATGAGACTTATTATCTTTTAAGTTTTTTCTTCTATGCATTTTCTTATTTTCTTTTGAATTCCTTTTGAAAATTTATAATAGTTTTCCAGATGGTGTGAATCATTGGTATTTTTAAGATTCTGGATGATAATGTCGAGTTTCAGATTGCTTTTCTGTAAACAGGCCTTTACTATGTTAAAGTTTCTTTTCTTGACTGATAAATAGAATATCAGGTATATAAAGATGAGATTTCATCAAAGAATAACTGATTTCAGTGAAATTTCATTTTTCAGAAAGATAAAATCAATTTGTCTTTTTAAATATTTCGATTTTCCTTCCTTAAAACTTTTTCATTTTTTATTAGCGAAAAGAAAAATCAAAAGAAAATCATTTGAGATCAAATTTGAAAAGCCAAATAGTAATACTAAATAACTTGTTATTTTAAAAGTGAAAAACTAAAGACACTAATATACAAGAATAGAAGGGGTTACCTCCTATGAGAAATATTTTTTTTAAATTTTCCCTTTAACAGGCAAAGAATCCTTTTTTCCTGATAAATCTTGCAACAGAAATGTTGATGGGCCTATTTCTTCAATTATTTGAAATGGACCTAGCCAGAGTTTTTGAAACTTCATGTCTTTACCTTTTTGCTCATGCGCTTTGTCCCATTTCAATACAAAATCACCAATTTGAAAATTCTTTGGAATGACAGAAGTTGAATCAAACGAGGCTTTTATTATTTGTTGATGATGAGCATGAGTTTGTTTGGATTTTTCTCTTTCTTCTTCTAACTTCATAATTTGACCTTCTCTAAATTGTAAAGAAGAAGTAGGAGTTTCATAAATGAATTCAACTAAGGAAAGAGATGGAATAACTATATTGGTTGGAAGTGCAACTTCTTGTCGTATACAAGAATAAATGGATAAGTACGAATAGAAGCTTTTTGAGTTATCCATTATGCCCTAAGAGAAAAAACTAATTACTTATGCCAATTTCTCTGATTCTTATCAACAGTTCTTTTGATTATTCTAATCATATTTTTGTTTGTAGATTCTGCTAAACCATTTCCTTGTGGATAATAATTAGCAGAATATTTTAGCTTAAACCTCTTTTAATTGCAAAATCTATCATAGTAGTTCTAGAAAAATAAGATGCATTATCAAACATCAAAGCAGTAGGTAATCCAAACCTGGTTATGATATTTTGGTCAATGAAATC